>JARKHS020010861.1:0-10822 GCA_030143305.2 Amblyomma americanum
TTTGTCATGCTGAGGACGATTCAGGCACGAACGCATCGGCCCGACGCTCATCCTACTTTTCGTATTACAGCTGGCCCGGCTGTCTGGATCACCGTCGCGGCTTCCCGGTTCGCCAACACGTGCCAACGATTGCCAACGCTACTTGCTGGCTTTTACTAACTTCGTCACACCGGGCCCAGTGGTTACTGCGTCGGCGCATGTGCGCATACTCCAGCTCTCCGATTGTGGCGCACTGATGCAGCGGGGCGTATAAAAGCTGAACTCCTGACCCTGGACGAAGCATTGCTGAGGACGATTCAGGCACGAACGCATCGGCCCGACGCTCATCCTACTTTTCGTATTACAGGTCTGTAATACTCTTTACTTGTACATACATTTTGTAGTTTGTGCCTGGGTCGTCCTAAAGCAATGAGTGATGATGAAGGGTCCGGTACCGCGTCTAACACGAAAGAAAAGAGAGAAAAGCTATTCGACAAGGCTCCGACTACTGTGAAAGAAGTTGGAAGTTTTCTTGTGAAGCTTAACAGCAAGTTGGAAGCCTTGGGAAGTAACCTGAACCATGAGCTTGGCACCCTGCGGGGATCAGTCGAATTTATGAATGAAAGTTTTGAAGAATTTAAGAAAGAACTGGCCGAGGCTCGTCGGGAGATAAGCGAGCTTAAGGAAGAGCAGAAGTATCTAAAGCATGAAAACAGTGAACTTTCGAAACAGCTGCAGCGTACTAGAGCAGAGCTAACTGAACTTCAGCAGTACAGTCGCAGAAATAACCTTGAGTTAAAAGGCATCCCTACTACTGACAGCGAGTCACTGACAGGCATTGTCTCCGCTCTTGCCACGAAGGTGGGAGCGGAAATAACGGTGAACGATATTGACCTCGTGCATCGAGTGCCAACAAAAGACAGGAACAAATCGAATATCATCGTTAAGTTCAGGTCAAGTGATGCCCGTGATAAACTGCTCGAATCGGCAAAAAAAACTCGCTTAATCACATCGGACCTTGGCATTTCTGGATCAACATCCGTGTTCGTAAACGAACATCTTTGCCCAGAGTATAAAGTGTTGCTTGCTAGGGCTATAGCGGCGAAGAAACTTCACAACTGGAAGTATGCATGGGTATCTCGTGGCCGGATTTTGGCGCGAAAAGCAGACAACTCGGACGTGATCCGAATTTCTACAGAGGCCGACCTCGGCCTTATAGTCTAGTTCATTCAAAATGCTGACTGTACGAACCACTCATAAATTTCTCACGTTAAATGAATCACGCACCATACTGCATTGCAATGTAAGGAGCATAGCTAGAAATTTTGACGGCCTTTGTACGTTTCTAGCAGAGCACAGCTTTCTTTACGATGTTATAGCCATTACAGAAACCTGGCTGATGCCCGGTGAAAGCTATAACATTCCCAATTATGTATTTCTGTCCCGTCCCCGCATTTCGAACAATCGAGGAGGAGGGGTAGGTTTGTACATTAAAAAGACCCTTGTACACTGCGACTATCCGTATCTTAACGCATCCGTCAGTAGCAGTTCGGAATTTCTATTTGTTGAACTTGAGGGTGTCATGGTTGGTGTTGTTTATAGAGCCCCCCACGCAGATCGTAGTAAGTTTGTGAATGATCTTGAATCTGTTTTTATACACGTAACCGATAAGAACAAAAAAGCAATCATCGTCGGCGATACTAATATTGATACTTTAGGTGCCAACCACAGCGAATACACTGACCTGTTATTTTCATATGGATTTACGAATCTTATCTCTACTCCGACCCGAATCGCAGGTTCCAGCTCGACATGCCTCGACCATGTGATATGCAATTTCGTGCCACCTAGTTATTTGGCTGGGGCATATGATACAGCAGTGGCAGATCACTTCGCGATTGCCTTCTTATACCGCGTAGACGATAGAGATAGCCGTAGAACTTCTGACAGCACATGCGAGCTTAGGAAGAAAATTGACTATCAAAAATGCGCACTCAGGCTCTCTGAAATGAGCTTTGCAGACCTCGCCGATATGAATGCCAATGAACACTGCTGCAGCCTTGTCGATAGAATCAAAGCTGTGATAAATGATTGTAGTTTTACGCAGAAAAAAACGTACTATACACATCCAGTGTGCCCTTGGATGACAGCAGCTGTGCTAAATATGATAAAAACGCGCGACCACTGGCACACCAAAATGAAACAAAACAGAGGGAACGCATATTATAGTGCTCAGTATAAGATTCATAGAAATAAAGCTGTTGCTACCATGCGTGTACAGAAGAAGCTATATTTTAGTAACCAAATAAACGCATGCGCCGGCAATTCTAAGAAACTCTGGGCTACAGTGAACTCGATAATTCAGCCTACTCCATCAAACCGAATACTTCCTGACCTGGCCCTTTCCCCAGATAAACACCTGCTATCAGATCAGTTTAACGATCATTTCTGCTCAGTGGGTGCTGATTTACGTTTAAGTATGGGTCTCACAGACGAACCTTCTCTGCCTGAGTATCTTGAAAAGACCTTCGGTTTTATAGAAATAAGCAGTGATGAAGTAATGAGTGCACTTAATTCAATGGATGCTACTAAGGCCACGGGTCTCGATGGTATTCCGGTTTCCATAATTAAAAACAACAGTGGCGTCCTAGCTGCCACCTTAGCATCTTTATTTAATAAAGCGTTTCTGTCCGGCATCTATCCTGATATTTTGAAGCTCGCCAAGGTAGTCCCTATCTACAAAAGTGGGAATCCTAATGAACTCGGAAACTATAGGCCGATCTCAATCCTTAGCTGTATCAACACTCTGTTTGAAAAACTATTGGCTAAAAGAATTACGCAATTCCTGACTAAAAATGCAATTCTGTCAACGTCCCAACATGGTTTTCAGAAATTTAGATCGACCACCACGGCTGTGCTTTCTATAACTGACTCAATCAATGAAGCACTCAATAATAACAATATTTCTGTTGGTGTATTCCTGGATATTAAGAAGGCATTCGACACTGTGGATCTCGATATTTTATGCAAGAAACTAGAACGATATGGGTTCAGAGGTGTATCACTCGATTTCTTTAGAAGCTATTTAACTGGTCGACGGCAGTGTGTTATTATTGACGAACACGCGTCAAGTTCGCGTTCTATTTCCGTAGGTGTTCCGCAGGGCTCAGTACTGGGGCCTATACTTTTTACACTTTACATAAACAACTTACCCGATTGCCTAATAAATACCCGTGCCATTATGTACGCCGACGACACCTCATTGTTGGTGACCGCTAATTCCGTTGAAACAGCCAAGCATACTTTAAACTCAGAACTTCAGAGAGTCAATAAATGGTTTTTAACAAATAGACTCACTTTGAACATAGGCAAGACTAAATATATTATATTTGCATCCCCTTATAAAAAATACCAGAATACCTGCTCCGCAATAACGATAGGAGATAAAGAAATTGAAGAAGTTAAGACTATTCAGTACTTGGGTGTAACCTTAGACGCTGCATTAAACTGGAAACCGCATATCGAAAAATTGCGTAGCAAACTATCTTATGCATGTTTCGTTCTGGCCAAAGCTCGGCGACATTTCGAAATACACACACTAAAAACAATATACTTTAGCTTCTTTCAGTCCCAATTAACTTACTGTATAGAATCATGGGGGTTCACTTACATCACTTACATTGAACCTGTTTTACGCCTGCAGAAGCGGGCACTGAGAATAATGACTTGCACAACACCATATACGCCTTCTCGCCCTTTGTTTTTTAGACTCCAAATAATGCCGGCATTGCAGCTTCGAGATTTTCGCGTTGCACTACTCGTACTAAGAGTCCTCTCCGGCACCTCCCCCTTTCCTTTGAACACATTCCATAGAGCCCCAACTAACAGCCGTTCAGCAGCACAGGGAAGATTTCTGGTTCCTACATCTCGCAATGACTATGGCCAGCGCCGCTTCGAGTATCAAGGGGTAAAAACTTGGAATAAAATCCCCTGTGCAGTCTTTGCAACGTCCAATCCTTATATTTCACTAAAGACCTTTTTTCTGTCACAAATAATTACCTGATTTACAATGCAAATCGCTTAGTGATTGTCTCTTATTATTCTCTGTAGTGTCTATGTTGGGTTTGCCATTCATATGTCATTGAATAATCACTTCTAAGGCAACTGCGTTTATTTTGTATAAAAAATGCTGTTCCTGTCTTCATATGTTTTTCTGTCATGAGCCCTCTTGTATTTCTGTAATTTGAACCATCTTGCTTGTACGCTTTGCATTTTTCCACCATTCTTATGTGTATTATTTTGGCATGCAGTAGAAATCATTTGTCCTCACTAATCTCTTTGCTTTTATTGCATGGATCCATAACTAGCCTTTGGCTAAGGATCCAGACAGTGATGTTATGTACTGTACTGAAGAAATGATAATAAAAAGAATTGAATTGAATTGAATTGAACTCTAACGGAAGCATTGATTGAGTTACTGCACGACCAAAAATGGTAAAATGTCACCTGAAGGACATTGAAAGCAACGAATACAAGCGTACAAAATAGCGCAGAATGAGTTTAAAGTACCCACTTCATTGTAAACCATTCAAAGGCTAAGGTAGCCTACAGTACTAGCAAACATTGAAGTGTTTCTTGATCTAAAGCGACATTGCATTGGATTTGCCCTCATTTCAAGGTCTAATAGCAAGCACTTCCTCCGCATTAGGTGATGCAGAGGACCCGCTGTGGTCCTGGCACTATGAATAGGGTAGCCCGCAGCAAGATGAGCAAATGGAAGAGGAGCCAGTGGCCATGGCAGCCTCCTTAACATCAGCCACAACGGCAACCGCAACACCCTCGGTGCTTCCTGCTGCCTCTACAGCAAGGGCAGCAGGTACCAGCCGCATGAGCTCACAGAGGCAGTCGCCTGCTGTGCCACCTACGCCAAGCGGTTTTTTTGTTCCGGCAACACCGGCAGCCGCAGCACCCTCACCCTCAGTGCTTCCTGCTGCCTCTGCAGAAAGCGCAGCAGGTACCAGCCGCACTGCGGGCATGCATAGGCAGTCGCTGGTCGAGCAAGAGCTAGCAGCTCGCCTTAACGATATTTCTACCGAGAGGGCACAAAAGTGTAAAGAGCACCGGCTGCGGATGCGACTCTTACGAGCAGACCACCGCGACAAGCTCGCAAAGCGAGCGGCAGTCCATGAGCTCGAGATCGAAAATCTTAAGCTTAAGAATGACTTGAAACGGTCGAAAAAGATCCTTTTGGAGCTTCAAATAAAAACAGTAAACGGGGAACTTTGAGGAGGGTGATGTTGGAGGTGGGGCAGGGGGACATAATCTGAAGAATGAAAGCACTGCAACTATGGCCAAGTCGCCTGAGAGAAGGGATGAAGTGGGGGGGGGGGGGGGGGTATACAATTAAGGAGCCAGATGAAGTCGATATA
The DNA here is from genome assembly GCA_030143305.2 of Amblyomma americanum. Taxonomy (NCBI): domain Eukaryota; kingdom Metazoa; phylum Arthropoda; class Arachnida; order Ixodida; family Ixodidae; genus Amblyomma; species Amblyomma americanum. Next base: position 5,409 of record JARKHS020010861.1, read on the forward strand.
ATGCCAGACGGTGTTCTTTAATGTGCACTGACATCGCATAGAACACAGGAGTCTGCAATTTGCCCCCTAACGAATGCAGCTGCCACAGCCAAGAGGCTAGTACCATAGCCCCTGAGCCATCGCAGCAGGTGAAAAATTTGTAACCTCTTATAGGAGCTTTGAAAGGGGCTCTAGTAAAGTTACAATATGCCTGGAACGTTAAAGCATGCCAGTTCACGAATATTGTGTAGCAAGAATTTTTTAATGCGCTTTGTAGCGGCTGAGCTCTCTGCAGTCAAAATTTTAATTCTCTCCTCTCATCACACTTTGCACGCTGGAAGGTCGGCGCTCCTCTGCCGGCCCCACCTCCGGGGTGCGAAGCTTCCTGACCCACCAGAGCTACGCGGCTTACTGGCCGTGGCCATAGTAGCTGCCCGACGTCTGAAAGAATGCAACCAGTAGCCATCTCTCAACTTATATACGCATTTGTGAGCGATGGAGAAGGGCGCGAGCATGTAAGTCTCCGGGAAGTGCTGGCCAACTTTGGCGCGTGATTGTGGGTTCTCTGCAGGTGTAGAGGTGTATTATTTGGCTCGGATGTTCATGACAAGCAAATGCAGTGATTGAGAGAGTTGATGTGCTCTCCTCGGAAGGTGTTTCACAGCGCCTTTAAGTCTTGCTTGAATTTCAACCTCATCCAGCTTCTCTTAGTTGCTTTTTACTACAGAATGTCTGTAGTGTTTAGGATAGTCAAGCTGCCGCATTGCCTCAGTGGTTATGGCGCTCGGCTGCTGACGCAAAAGCCGTAGGTTCGATCCCAGCTGCTGCGGTTGAATTTTAGTAGAGGCGAAATTCTAGAGGTTTGTGTACCGTGTGATGTCAGTGCACGTTAACGAACCCCAAGGAGTTTATATTTACGGAGCCATTCACTACTGCGTTCCTCGTAACCCGACTCAGTTTGGGACATTAAACCCCCTTAAAGATAGCAAGTTGCTATATCCAGTTTGCAGTATGGTTTTATGCAGAGTAAAAGCATGCAGATTCTGTTTTTAGCTGCCACATGGTTGTGCAGTATGGTTTTAGTAATGTGTTGTGTTTGAACCAAATGTTTTGTCGTTCTTATTAATCAGTAGAGGAAAAGAGCGCGGCACTCCTGCCGTGAGTTATTTCATGAGGACGTAACTGCCACTTTGAGGCCGACTTGGCAGTTTCTACGGGGTTGGTTGACTGCACTTTTTAGACATTCTTGTGGTCCAGCCACTTCTTTCCCGGAACCACGGCAGTAGACTAAAAGCTGGTTTAAAAAGCGCCTCTGCTACATTTCCTCTTTGATGTTTTGAAGTGTACGTAGTGCTATTTTTTGCTAATTCCCAGGTTTCCTGCATATGTAAGTGAATGCAGTTTTGAAATCTGCTTTTCTTCCTTTGTTTGGTACAGTCGTTTTCCAGCAATGTTTTTTTTCTCATTATTTCTTTTGCATAGCGCATAGGTATCTTAACAGCTTTGTACCATGTATGATCATCTGTTGAATCTAATGTACAGTCATGCCATGTTAATTTTACCCCTATTGAAAGGGGCAGTTTTTCTGGGACCAAACTTTTGGATTGTATTTATGCCTCATTCAAATCCAATGTCTATGTCGAGACAATGGGCAGGGTGAAAATGCATATAGCCTATTGGGACATATGTATTTTTGTCTTGTTATTATGGACAGCGATGACAACCAAATCCCAAGTGCCTCTACCAGATATTGTGCCCCTTGTATATTGATATTGATTGTTTTAAAGCTCCTCGCGATTACAATAACGCTCCCGTGTTTCCCCATTTCCACGTGCCACTATAGCAGGCTGCAGTCATAAAGCTTTATTTAAAGAATATTTGCTTCTTTTTCTTCACAATTCATTATTACGGCCAACTCACTCCGAAACTTTTACCCACTTTCCGAATCTTTTACCCACTTTCCGGCTGTCCTGGTCCGAAACTATTTTGCCAGTTTGTGGCGCCGCGAAGAAAAACACCAACTGTGGAAGAAAAACTCAAAGGATATTTATTTTTTCTATTGCATTTTGCTGGCAACTTCTCTACCGATATTTCGGAAGCGTGTGATAGCGCTCGAAACATTCTCCTAGGTGCTGGCCAGGGTTGTTACTGCAGGTTTTACAGAAAAACACAGTTTCCCTCCGGCCTCCGCTTGTTTTTCTATCGCTACAAACTGCACAGTCCTTGCTGCTTCGGCCTGGCAGCTTGTATATGAAATGGCTCTTCCCATCTAGCCTTTCCTCGCACTCCTTCCGCGCAGACGGGCCGCGCTTTTTGGCTCTAGCCCTCACGTCACCCACCAGCTGTTGGATGAGGTTGCGGCGGTACTGCAGGTGTCGCTGTTCTTTCTCACCACGATTCTGCAGCTGTGTGCGCCTCAAAATAAAGCTATTTACGGTGGAAACTTCCAAAAGCAAAAAAAAAAAAGCTTTCGCCACCATTTCATTGTCTTTCGACAAAATTCATAGCTGGCGCAGTAATGGTCCGCACGGTCAACTGCACCCATGTGTTCTGTGTAGTCACATATGACCACTGGTTTCTTCAACGTCACTTTCTTTCCACCTGCTTGTGTCCTTGTCATTTCTTTGAGAGATACATTGTGGGCAGAACTGAGCATCGTCACTTGACGCTTGTCTCAAAACTAAAGCACCAAGTAGGAGCGTCCTTTTCTGAAAGCTGCCACTTCGCCCTTTTTCAGTTTTTTCTTGACCTGCTGTGGCATTTGCTTGCGATTTGGCATCACGGTACCAGTCAATTGTACTCTCTGTAGAAGTAACTCCTCGGCAAGCATTGGAGAAGTGTAAAATCTGTCTGTGTAGAGGTGGTAGCCACTCCCCGGCGTAGCTTGCTGCACTTTCTGGAGCAAGTGAAGAACAATCCTGCAGGTGAAGGGCAGCTCGGGACGGCCGAGATTGTCAGTTGTTGTGCTGCCGTAGTAGGGCTCGATTGCCGAAATGTACCCCGTTTGGCAGTCAGCAAGTGCGTAAACACGCATGCCCCATGTGGTTGGCTTCTGTGGATTGTAGCATTTGAACAAGACACGGCCCTTGAAGCCAACAGTGCTCTCATCGATGCAAATTTTGGGGCCGGCTCTGAAATGCTCTCTGCATTTCGCGTCGATGTAATGCACGACGTCCCTGATCTTGCTTCCACGTGTTGCCGGCCGACCTGAAGAGGCATCATGGCACGGGGCAACGTGCAACATCCAAAACATTTGCAGAAATCTTTTCCGGCAGAAAAACGTGCGGGAAGAAAGGCATCTTGTTAACAATATCTTGGCTAAAATACTCCTTCAGTTCTGGTTTTGGATTCAAGGCCATGTCTATGATTACACCAAGAAAAGCCTTGAATTCTGTCAAGGTCACGTCTTCCCTGTCCTTCCAAATTGAGTCCTTTGGAAGCTCACCGGCACTCGAAATCTTTTCACGCGCACAGCGGTTTGTTTCGCGCACAATATTGTCCATCAGCTCGTCTGTAAAAAACAGCTGAAAATATTCCAGCTCAGAGTTGAGATTACAAGTGCTTACTTGTGATCCTGGGTTCGTGACAGTGAAGGGAAATTGTGTGAAATCGGGCATATTATCCGCGTACACCTTCCAGTCCGCAGCACGTGGTCGCGCACTGTTCCCTTGTGTGTCAACAGAGGTGCTGTCTCCACCGCCGCCGTCGTCATCGTCACTCGCTTCAGTGGAAGAACTGTCATCACTGTCCGATGGAGGCACGTAATTCTCTTCCTCACTGAAGTCGTCTTCGCTTTCGCTAAATGCACCACCGAAAAACGCACGCGGTGAAAACGTTGCCACGCTTGTCAACGAACCGCGCCAACGTGCGTTCCGTGTTCAAGTGAGAACGCTCTGGCGGCTCTATAGTATCGAGAACATTGTGCTGCGCCCTAGTGCAAAAAAAAGTAAACTTCAAGAAACAAAGCTTACTTCACCCTCAAGAGATGGTGCATTATGTACACAAAAATGCGCACGATTCGTGGTGAGGAAAACCGCGAAATTTAACCGGCGAACACCCTTGTCGGGCGTTGCCCGACAGCGGACCGCTACGGCCGTGTAGCGTTGTCGGGCCCTGCCCGACAACGGACCGCAAAGGGTTAAAGATAGCCAGTTGCTATATCCAGTTTGCAGTATGGTTTTATGCAGGGTAAAAGCATGCAGATTCTGTTTTTAGCTGCCACATGGTTGTGCAGTATGGTTTTAGTAATGTGTTGTGTTTGAACCAAATGTTTTGTCGTTCTTATTAATCAGTAGAGGAAAAGAGCGCGGCACTCCTGCCGTGAGTTATTTCATGAGGACGTAACTGCCACTTTGAGGCCGACTTGGCAGTTTCTACGGGGTTGGTTGACTGCACTTTTTAGACATTCTTGTGGTCCAGCCACTTCTTTCCCGGAACCACGGCAGTAGACTAAATGCTGGTTTAAAAAGCGCCTCTGCTACATTTCCTGTTTGATGTTTGAAGTGTACGTAGTGCTATTTTTTGCTAACTCCCAGGTTTCCTGCATATGTAAGTGAATGCTGTTTTGAAATCTACTTTTCTTCCTTTGTTTGGTACAGTCGTTTTCCAGCAATGTTTTTTTTTCTCATTACTTCTTTTGCATAGCGCATAGGTTTCTTTACAGCTTTGTACCATGTATGATCATCTGCTGAATCTAATGAACAGTCATGCCATGTTAATTTTACCCCTATTGAAAGGGCAGGTTTTCTGGGACCAAACTTTCGGATTGTATTTATGCCTCATTCAAATCCAATGTCTATGTCGAGACAATGGACAGGGTGAAAATGCATATAGCCTATTCGGACATATGTATTTTTGTCTTGTTATTATGGACATCGATTACAACCAAATCCCAAGTGCCTCTACCAGATGTTGTACCCCTTGTATATTGATATTGATTGTTTTAAAGCTCCTCGCGATTACAATAACGCTCCCGTGTTTCCCAAATCCATGTGCCACTATAGCAGGCTGCAGACATAAAGCTTTATTTAAAGAATGTTTGCTTCTTTTTCTTCACAATTCATTATTACGGCCAACTCGCTTTGTGGGCACTTTTGCTGGGGAACACTGTCAAGTTTTTTGCTTGTGTGTGATGTTCCTGCCCCAATGTTGGCGACTGTGGGTATTGCATAAATAAGCAAACAAAATGCAGCACCAAGTGCACTCAGGGTTTTTTCTTCATTTTGTAACAGTGTAATTACAAAACTTCCTTGAGTTGTGGAAAACACTGTTCATCAAACCATGGCATATGCTGAACAAATTTTAAGAGAACCTATAAACTCTCAAACTACACATGAGAGAAATGGGTGGGATGGTTTTCTTAGGAGGAGGAGGAGGAAAGGCAGGGAGGTTAACCAGTGAATAATCGGTTTGCTACCCTGCACGGGGGGAAAGTG
>JARKHS020010862.1:0-97933 GCA_030143305.2 Amblyomma americanum
GGCCACGTTACCCCTGCATGACCCCACCTTCCAAAACAGCAAAAGTCTGGGAGGCACACACATGCATCCAGACAGGGGAGCCAGCTAGGCGGCTCTGGCAGGGCAGCATATACTCCCCGCACCAGAGCGCATTGTTCACGAAACAAAGATTTCGACGACCGTGGTGATCCGGCGTGGAGGTGCATCATGCGGCTCTTCCAGGGACTAAATAGTCCCAGCAACATAAAGAGCTCATATGGCACAACACAGTTTTTTTCCACTGGCAAAAAAATAGATACTGTAATGAGTGATGTCAATGCCCTTCTTAATTGTTCGTTGTAATATATCCCAGAAGGACACAGCATCAATGAGCAGAATAAAACAATGTTCAATTGTCTCTGGTGTACTGCACAGGTGGAAGTTCACCGACCATGGCGCAAGCATCTCCTTAGCATGAAGCCATGCCTTCACAGGCAGCGTAGACGTGTGCAGTTTAAAGAAGAATGAATTTGCAACAGAAGAAATGCACATTTGCCTAACACATTATAAAACACTAGTGTCAAGAAACTCCGGAAAAGGTAGCCGATACAACAGTACAGGGAACAAATACTCTGTAAGTGCCTGAGTCATCTGCCTTCTGGAGAGGCTATACAGGTAGTCTAAAGAAAAGCGCAAAGTGAGGAAATTGAGGGTGTCAGTAACTTCCATAAGGAATACTCATAAAGGCCCCTCACGAATGTGTCCCGTCGGTGCGAATAGAAAAGGCAAATGAGCACTGAGACGCCTAATAAGCACAGCTACAAAAAGGGTAGTTTGACGATTTGAAAACGAAAAAAAAAGCGAAACAAGCTGACGCACGAATAAGTGAACAAGGCCAATTCCACCAGACAATTGAGAAAGAAATAGGTCATCACGACGCGTGGGTTCCCATTGTAAACGCCATACGAATGTACCAAATATTCTGCGCATCACCTGCACTTTTTTCATCGCACAGTGGAAAACCTGCAGCACATAGCCAAATTTTGCAAATAAAAAAAACGTTGCAGACTTGAGCCAGAGCAAACACTAACATTTCCCTACCTATCCAAGCCTGGGTTTGTCGCCTCTTGTCGACTATCTGTGAATCCCAGTAGGCGCCACTGTTGCGAATTTGGTGAAGAGAAACCCCTAGGTAGTGAAGGGTGCCGCAATCCCAGCTTATGCCATCATAATGACTGGACGTTGTATCCTTATTGCCCAACCAAGACCCCTTGGATTTGTCTAGATTAAGAGCCGCACCTGATACCTAACAAAACTGCTCAGTCAGATGTAATGCCTCAAGCACACTCATTTTGTAAGAACTAAAGAGGCCGACATCATTTGCATAGGCTAAAATCTTAATTTCACAAGTTCCGATTGCCGCAGCCGAGACGCCTTGTTTTAAACTGCAACACACTCCCGCGCTGTGCATTGCACATCGTCTTCTTGATAAACTGATACTACTATCGAACTAATATCGTCGCCAGACGTGCTGACGACCCAGCAAAGCAAAACCAACATCAACCTTGCTAAATGCACGCTTTCGCACGCCTACTAAATACTACTAGGTTAAAACCGTGTTGCTTTTTCTTCTACTTTCTAATAAATTACCTTTCAGGCAGAAAGTGACTGCACTCTGAATTTCGTCGTGTTCAACACCTCAAACTTTAAAAAGAAACGAAACAATTACCCTACAATTCCCTTGGTTTCGTTGAAAGCTTATTTCCTTGAAAACTCGCGCGAGGTATTTGGGACCTCGACGTACAGCACTGCTTTACATTAACAAATGAAAAACGCTGCAGTTTTTGATTATTAAGACTTTTAATTTGTCGTAACAAGTACGACTACCAACGGTAACTTGAAAACCGGTCATAATAGGATTGTTTGAAGTCTTTAAGTCATGATTTCTTCCGTGGATATCCGTTCTTCTCGTGTTGATAAACAGCTGTTTTAATACTTGCAGGAAGTACGCTGTCAGCGAGGCACTTGAGAAACTGTGCACAGACGTCGTTGACTCCTACGTGGACTCCTTACAACGAGGACCGCAGCTGGTCGACTCAAGAAGACCGTTTTCAGCATCATGCTCAACCTGTTCGGAGTTTAAGTCTACGGAACAAGGTTAGATAAACTTTTTACTCTTAATGGCCCCTTTTTTTCCCTAAATAGCGTGGTCGGCTTTAAGATGGATAAAAAAACGAATTGCTAGAACCGGGAATAGGAAAAATATACAAACGTTGTAAATCTTGCTGCAGTGTCCAGCAGCAGTTCTCGGGAGACAGCTAACAGACGGACGATGACAGTGGCCCACACAGACCCTTTCGTGCAAACTTCGTGCGCACAGTTGCCTTAAAGGGGGGCAAACAACAAATCTCTTGTTGACGTGTGGTTTCTTTCAAACGTTGGGTATTGCCCCAGGATGCGTGATATATGATCCGCGGTTCATATATATGCGCGGTAAATCATTCATTATTGCATTATTTATACTGAGCGATTATCCTCGGCTCTGTGGCTCGACAAAATTTGGCTACATCGTGCCAAAATGCGTGTGCTTTCGGAGAGCATGCATACAGGCAAAACAACCTTTCAGTGTATGTAATTAGCCTAAAAACACAAATTTTGTCGAGCCGCAGCGACAAAGTTAATCGCTTTTTCTCAATTGTAAAAACTGATATCGCTATTACTAACGTCCGGCTACAAACCTCTGATCGCAACTAAGCGCCTAACTCTGATAATTGAAAAGTTAATTATTAAAAATTAGTTAACCAGCTTACTGCTTAAAACGATTATTCGGTTTTCAGGTGTCCACCAACACTGGTAGTACTATGCCGCTAAAGCCGTATTTTACCCCAAAAAGCCTATTTTTGAAACAAAAAAACTGAAAATATCCTCTGAAACACCTGGTACTTCTCAATAAGTCCATCGACCGCCGAGCCGCCGAAGCAGCGCCTGGCCGATGTCGCGCGTCGCTGTTCAGAGTACGTCTGGCTACTGTACTGTGACGTCACTAATATGCACTGATATCGTTTCCGAGGTTTTACACCATCAACTATTGCGTTAGCGATGGGTCGCAATTGTGAGAAATAGCATTTAAGGGCTCTTTGGAGCTGAGTTAAAATTTATTTTAAGCGTTTGCTACATCCAATATTTCACTGTTGGTGACCTTACATACAGTGGAAGCCCATAACAAGCTTTTTATACCGCCAAAATTTGGTGCCTCAACCCCTTTAAAGTCGCAAATACGGGGGGGAGGGGGCATTCGGTCACTGACAAGTAGGAATTAATAATTGAAACATAAAGGCTCGTACATGATAGTGCAGGCTTAGAGAGGGCTTTTCTGAAACGCTGTTCTCTAAGTGTGAAGCTAGATTGGAACTGATGGAATATATTCAGTGCCTGAGAACTCGAAATCAGGATTCCAAAGAAAGGTATTCGGTGCTCATTTTGTGGTGAGCCGTGACTTTAGTGCCTCAGGTTAGGCTCGAAAGCTCACTTCGAGCGAATGAACACTGATCGAATTGCGGTGGTCGAGCACGGGGGGCAGGTGACCACAGAATGGATTTCTATCCAACTATTGTGCTGGACACCGAGCCACACCTGCGCAGAAGACTGCTGTTTGATTCATGTCAGGCGCAGAAAAATAGTAATCGCTCGCTTTGAGCACTTTCCTCTGCGTACACTCGTGCTTTAAGTTCAGTGACCCAACGATCAACTATACATCTGTTTAAGAGTCAAGCTGCAGCTCGTCCTCAGTCACACCTTGATGAAGAAACCGAGCAGGTTTCGAATCGCTGTGCTTTCTTTGAGAAACATCGTTGGCGGACATTTATAACTTAAATATGAAAGGTTTTTAGAGATTCATAGAAGTTCAGGAGATAGCTTCATGCAGTCTGTTAATCACAGTGCTCGTCTACACAAGTTTTATTTTGTGCTGTTGTTTAGTGGGACTATTGCCCTTATGTAAAGAAAAGCAGTTGGTTCTATAGTTGAATTTTTCTGGAACGATCAAGGTTCGTACTCATTTCCTCGTCAATCTAAGTAAAAGTTCGGCCTGTCAGCGTTAACCCAAATGCGTTTATCGAGTCCAGGTGTTCCCCCAAAGGCACACAAAAGCTTTCCCGCCAAATGTCCAAGAGTTATACCTTCATGATTTTTATTCACGCTATCTGCTACTGGCCTCTGTGCCTTCAAGAACATGCAACAACGTCTTATGGCGCATGTTTTGTTGCATACATGCACCACAGCATGCGAGTTTAAGCCAAAATTACTAATAATCGCGTGCTAATGCACGAAAAACGTCGCCGCTATTTGGCCGCTGGGTACCGAAGTCTGGTATAGACAGATCACCAAACTTAGACGTTTGTTCAGAAGGCCCCTATTGTTACGCGCTTTTTGAAATGCTGACTACTTGCTTTAAAATGCATATTCTCTGACTTCTAACAGCATTTATGACGTGAAAGTGGTGCTGTTTTTAAACGTCGTGTAAAAAGCAAATGTACAATTGAATGCAAGTGGGATCTGATGAAGATGAACACAGGTATGTTAGCTTAACTATTGGACTAACAATATTAACTCTCGCCTCGTCGGGTATTATGTTTTCACAGCGCTGGTGTAAATGAAACATTTTGTGAACAGAATCCCCAGATGATAACAGTGGTGATGACGATGATGCGGCGGTGCCTTTTTGAACGCCCAGTCCACATTTGGGAAAATAAAGAAACTGGGAGGAGGCGATAGGAAAAAAAAAGGATGGAAGCAGTAAGTTTTCTCACCACAGATATTCAGCTGCTATGCGCGCCTGGTGGTAGAAAAAGGAACACTCCTCGCAGAGACGCTGTGCGGCCTGCAGTATAAGGCAAGGAGCGGTGTCCGAGAACAGAAACTTTAGCATTAAGAAAAAATGGAGAGCTCGGCCACGCTACAACTGGCAAAAATCTGTAATCACTGGCTTTAATTTGAAGCAACGTTCTAAGATGAGCAACGGCGACAGCTCGAGTGGAGAGAGCTCCCTGCAGTCATCTGGCTTTGTAAAAGAGACGCTCTCCGACTTCCAACACTTCGTTGTGCAGGCTGGACGAGGAAAGCCAGAACATCAGGTGCATTGCAGAGATCGACAACGAGTTCTACGAGGTGGACCCTAACAGCTTGCCGAGTGACATCGCCCCTGGCTTGGCTTCCTCTATCGCAGGCAAGAAAAGGAGATCGAGGCCATGTTTCTTGAGTTCTGGGAAATCATGGACAGGCTGTTCACCGCGTCAGAGGCCCCTTATGTGCCAGGTATGCATATGCGAGTCTGTGCGCGCACATACGCATAGTTCGTCGCCATCCGTAACTTGTAAGCCACCAAGAACGGAAGGGATTCCAAGCTTCGACCCCGGAATAACTTTCTCTTGCAGGAAAAACGGAAAACTTCCCCCACGCCTTGCTTGCCCCTCGCGAAGAGGCCATACTTGATGAGAAAGGTGACGCCGAACACCTCACCAGGGGCAACATGGTCCAGGTCGTTCTTAACATATTTATTTGGCGGTAAGTACGGATCCACACCAGCTACACGATGGTCGCGTCGCTTCGCGCCATTAACAAACCACACGCCTGAGCAACATTCTACGCGCAGTAAACCAAGCGCTTGCCGTAACGAGTGCTGTAGGAGAGGTCGTGTCAAAACAAAAAAAAAAAACGTTGACAATGTTATTTCACCTTAGGGACAAAAACATTAGGCCGCTTATTGTAGCTCGCAGAGATCTATTCGTGTTTGTCGAAGAAGGTTTATAATATACTTAGTATGCTTGTTATTGTGATGCAGAAGTGAGTAGGAAAAATTAGCAAAGTGATTAAAGTGCGCTTCAGTCGAAACGCATCAATGTTCTTGCGGTGCACAAGCATCGAGGTGGTTTTTCTCGCTTTTTCAAGAAAGTACGCATTGATTTCTATCGGAAATGTTTTTTTTTTTTGTGCCCTGACCAAAAAATTCTTGCTCATATAAACGGATAGAACGCTGAGGTGCTGCGAAGCATCGCAGATGAATTTAAAACCTAATTTTTCAATATGGTAGTCTTGATTTTTCGTGGTAGTCATTATCTGCAAAGCTTCACATTGCTGACAAAATATAGTATATTTAGTATACTGACTCCACGGTGCAACTCTATGGACACGACGACTACCGCGGCGCCTTGCCGGCGCGCAGTGGCAATAATGAACGCAAGATCAACCGATATGGTTAGATTTTATTAATATTATAACTGAGAGACTTTGGGCAGGTAGCGACCGCTGATCTGGATAACGAGAAGGAAACAACTGGACGAATAAGAATGGTGTGGAGAGCATATGGCGTGTTCTCTCAGATCGCGAATGGCTGTTTACCAATATCGCTCAAGAGAAAAGTATACGACAGCAGTACCTTACCGGTGCCCACTTATGGGGCAGAAATGTGGACGCTAACGAAAAGGGTTCAGCCTAATTAAGTTAATGACAACGCAGATAGCTATGAAAAAAAATTTATCATCATCATCATCATCATCATCAGCCTTACTACACCCACTGCAGGGCAAAGGCCTCTCCCATGTCTCTCCAATTAACCCTATCCTATGAAAAAAAAATTAGTCTAACGTTAAGAGACCGGAAGCGGACCGAGTTGAGGAAGAAACAAACGTGGGTTAATTACGTCCTAGTCCAAACCAAGAGGAAGAAATGGGTTTGGGCAGGGCATGTAATGCGCAGGCAGAAAAACCGCTGTTCCTTAAGCGCAACAGAGTGGATTCCGAGAGAAGGAAAGAGTAGCAGTAGGCGGGAGAAAGTTAGGTGGGTGGATGAGATTAAGAAATTTGCGTGGATACAGTGGCCGCAGCTGGTAAATGAGAGAATCAGTTGGAGAGACATGGGAGAGGTCTTTGCCTTGCAGTGGGCGTAGCCAGGCTGATAATGATGATGATAACTCAGAGCACCGAGGTGTTTAAAATTACTACAAATAAAGTATGGCTGGTGTTTTCTATCACAAATGCCAGCAACCATATTTTCTTTCTTTTTTTCTGGTAGCAGTGCTACCGGTGGCAGCGTCACTATCAACATAGAGGCAGTTTGCCTTTTCGACACATTTAAGAGATGAAAAAGCTGCGCTAAACCCAAGAAATGGTGGCTAGTTGCAAGAGAAAAATTAAGGCGTCTCAAGTTTCTTTCACTAAAAATATAAATAATAGCTCTATATATTACGCTGTTAATAAGTGCAGTATATCAACTCTAGGCGGCATGGCTTGGTGCAGCTGTCAGCCTCGGTCTTGAATTTCTTTACCAATATCAAATATAAACTGTAGCCGAAACCACGGTTTTCGCCGTTGTTGTCAGAATAACGAAAAAAATATCTACCAGAATATGGTGATATTTTTGGACGTCTCCGGCAGCAGACAGTTCATTTATGTATAAATGAAACATTTTCCAGCTCTAAACAGCATTGAAAAATTGGAAATTGAAAATTGTTTGTTGGGGAAATAAGATGACGCAGTATCTGTCTCACATCTCGGCTGACACCTGAACCGCGCCGTAAGGGAAGGGATAAACGAGGGAGTGAAAGAAGAAAGGAAGGAAGAGGTGCCGTAGTGGAGGGCTCCGGAATAATTTCGACCATCTGGGGATCTTTAACGGGCACTGACATCGCACAGCACACGCTCGCCTTTGCGTTTCGCCTCCACGGAAACGCGGCCGCTGCGGTCAGTAGCAGGATCACAAGCCGAGCACTCTAACCACTGAGCTACCGCAGCGGGTCCAACAGCATTCGCTAAGGCCCAATAGCTTGTAGGTCAGCTGATTTATTCTGCAGTTGCTTTTGACAGCATTGGAGAGGCACGATGGAACCTAAGGATTGCCAAGCTGGTAGCAGTTCTGTACAGTCCCGACTGGACAATGTCACAAAATTCTCTTTCGCGGTTGTCTGAAACCTAGTGCAAGTGTAGATGAAAAGGAAATGCTTGATGAAAACGCAAACCAAACACGGCTGAGCACACTCTACAGAAGCAAGAGACGCATTAGCTGTACTGCCCGGTCGTGCGAATGCATTGCGGAAAGCGTTTTTGTCGCCTTGCATGCCAGCACATTCTGCAGCAAGCCACCACAAATACAGAAAGCTTGAAGCCACTGCTCTAAGCTAAGCATTTCTTTTTCTTTGTTCCCTTTATTTCGAATAGTTTCTGTGGTCTCGCAGAGCCTATTCCTTACATTTTCATCATGATGCTGGTACTCTAATTTAGTTTACAATATTTGACGTCAACGTCCTAGCCGCCACTGTCACATCGGCCGGAAAACTTGAGTGGCTCTTTCTGCGGATGGCGAAAGAGCCGTGGATTCAAGAAAGGATACACAACGAAGTTGAAAGCACCATAGGTACGAAGAGTCACCGACTGTGATTTCACAGCCGGGATTTTCATTCAAATTCACTTTCTCACATGTCGCATTGTATTTCTACATGAACGCTTTGAATCTAGTTTGGCAAAGTACTACACTATCTACGCCACGAAATCAACGCAGAGCGAGCATTCCTTGAGGGTAAAATTCACCGCACAAAAGCATCCCACAACGCAAACTTTTTCTCAAAGTTCTGAAGGCAGGCACTATCGATGTAGGTAATTTCAACAATAATTTACGACGCAAAGGATTAGCATAGAAAAATGTTAGAAGGCGTAGGTTTTTATGTTCCAACCGCTTTAGCAACAGCGTTCTTAGGAATGGTAGTTCATAGCGGGGACAGCGATACAAGAGCTAGAGGTAGAAAGGGCACCTTCGCCGTAGCACTCGGCGTGACTCAGATGTTTTAGTATGTTGTAAATCAAAACTCGAGTAGTGTTCTGCTGGCACTATTCTGAATATACCTTGCCTTGTTATGTGAATGGAATCCTTGTTTGAGAGTGCTTTCCAATTGGACCGCCGTGCAGAGCTGAGTTTACTGCCGTTTGGCATTTTCGTTTAGGAAAAGCTTCCGAGCTTACAAAAACACTACAGCGTGCTGAAAACTTGTTTCTTTTTTGGGGACGTACATTTTTTAAGTCGAGAACTTTGCATAAGGCATAATTTGTGCTGGCGGTATGCTATGGAAGATCGTGTAGGCTATTTTCATGCAGAAATTTGGCTGGGCTCCTGCAGGAGGAAATATCTCGCAGGTTTTCTTCTAATTTTCTTTCATCATCTGGTTCACAGAGAGATGACATGTTCATCAAACTGGTTCAAAGGAACATGCTTCACTGGTGTCGTGCGACCTTTTAATTATACGTTTCGAACTGCATGAAGACATGGTAGTGCTGCTGAGAGCTGATAGAATATCGCGCGACAAAGAAACGACGTGTTCTTTTGTGATTACGAAAACCACGCTATTTCTAAAAACTGATTTTAAGGATGGCTGTGACCCGCCGCGGTGGCTCAGTGGTTAGGGTACTCAGCTACTGATCCGGAGTTCCCGGGTTCGAACCCGACCGCGGAGGCTGCGTTTTTATGGAGGAAAAACGCTAAGGCGCCCGTGTGCTGTGCGATGTCAGTGCACGTTAAAGATCCCCAGGTGGTCGAAATTATTCCGGAGCCCTCCACTACGGCACCTCTTTCTTCCTTTCTTCTTTCACTCCCTCCTTTATCCCTTCTCTTAGGGCGCTGTTCAGGTGTCCAACGATATATAAGACAGATACTGAGCCATTTCCTTTCCCCCAAAACCGATTATTATTAAGCATGGCTGTGACTTCAGCATTGGTAATAATAAGCCATGCTGTAGCAGGTATAATCCGACCTACATGAATGAAAGTTGGCTCATATAATGCTCAGAAGTAGTATTTACAAAAGATAGCAACATCTGCCAAAAATAAATTGTTGACATTTTTTGTTTTTGACATATTTGCACTTTTTATTCAAATAATTTTTAGAAAGTGTACGTACTTTATAAGCCAACAACAAAACCAAGATTTTCTAGATTTCTAAATATTTTCATTCATTTAATTGACTTAGTGACTACAAAGAAAGAAATTTAAGCAAATGAAGTGTTTCTCGTATGCCTATAATTCTAGTCGAATTTCACATACTTAAAGTACCTGTCCGGACTGATAATTGCAGTGCTGTATTCCCAGCCATTTCTGAGAAAAAGTACAAATGTTTAAAGAATGAAAATTTACTTCAGCATATAGATATATAAATTGCGATCTTTTTGGCAAAGCTGTAGGCTTTTCTGTAACTGGTGTATGTGCGCATTATACATATGTTTTAAGTTTCATTAATGTTGCCGATACCGTTTCACAGAACCTTTCATTATCATCACTTCTAATGACTTAACCCTCCCCCCCCTTTTTTTTTGAAAGCTTTAAGACCGTTCTGACGACCCTTTCATTTCCTATGCAGATCAGTACTTTTCTGTTCCTAATGAACACATGAATCTCAGTACATGCGCACTGAGCGTGAAACTTTTGCTCCCTTTGTTTGTTTGGAGGTCCCATCTAAAAATTATTTCTTGCATTTCTCAGGGAGCACTCCCCCTGTATACCGAGACAGAGAGAAGCTTTCCTTCGCGGCGGCCTGCTTGCTGGAGACGCTTCGATTGTACCCTGTGACTCCACTGGGCATACCCCACAACACTTCGACGAGCACCAAAGTTGGTGAGCTGCTCGTTGCACTTTTTCCGGTGGGGTAACAAATTCAGTGAATAGAGAGATAATGCTGCGCAGCACCCAGCAACACATACATGAAGAAAGTACGAAGGAGCGGATTACGGTTTTGAGCGTGAAAACGACAAGGTAGCGACTGACTGGGAGCGCACGTTAATATTATCGCTCATTGAATCATTGATTCTTCTGCTCACTAACGAATAATGCGTACAAGAATATCTAGTTGTTTATACACATTTAGTCTTACTGCCATGTACCGACCTCACTTTATTCGCCTTAAACGGTGTTGTCGTTATGAAGGAAGCACTTTGTAATGAAGCGAACTATAATGTATTCCCTGCAAATCTCTTTTAGAAATCCGCGCACTTATAACCGGTTCAAGGAATCTAATATATCTATATTAGTGACTGCACTGGGTAACTTTCAACCATTTTTTGAGGCTGTAAAAAGAAAACGACGGCCCGCCGTTTTTCGTAGAGACCTTGCATTCAGGCGCGTGTGGTCACTCATGCTATGTGGCTGTTCAAAATACTTGCATGTTGCAAAATGTAAAAAAAAAGCGTTCAATATGCCAAACTCGCTGAGGGCTCTTCTGGCTGTGTGTTTACTGCTTCTAGACCAATAAAGCATGCACGATCTTGTTTTCTTAGACCAATAAGGCATGCACGATCTTGAGAAAGCGGGCGATAGAAGGCACCCTGTCGGTCGGAGAAAAATGGACTTAAAACGATTATGAATATTTGCGCTGGACATATTACTCAGAAAGCAAAAGTAAGGCCGTTATTCAGCCTAAGTTTGCACTGGGATGGCTACGTTCTTTTGGCGTTAGGCATTTGCGGGGAAGGCCCTGCAGACTTAAAGCGGAATAATGGTCCCTACGGAAAAGGTAGAGCGCCCCCAGCAGCCTTATTATAGCGAGAATTAACCTAGGACGATTACTCACTGTTGGTCTCTACAGATAAGATTGCGGAGAGAACCTTCGTGGTTGTTATGCCAGGTTACCACCCGACTTGCGCAAGTGTCCCACGCATTCATCGCTTACAGAGAACGTGTACATACCAAAGGATACGGGAATAATGTACAACATCCACTGTGTCAACCAGGACCCCAAGTCTTGGGAGGAACCGGGAGAATTCCGGCCCGAGCGGTTCTTGGATCCGACCAGCGGGAAGTTCCGACAGGGCGCTCCTCCGCTGCTTACCTTCGGCATGGGACCGAGGACTTGTCCCGGGGAGAAGCTCGCCCACGTCGACATCTTCTACATTCTCGTGCGACTCATGCAGCGGCTCAGCTGCACCGCTCCGGAGAGTCTCTCGAGAGTGAACTTAAACGAATTATCTGGCAGCTCGCTCTTATTTGCCTCCAAGCAGGACATTGTGCTTAGTAGAGAACTTTAAAAGCATTGGAAATATTGACGGAAAGGGCTTCCACGCGAAAGAAGTAACCAGTCATCTTGTTCCGCTTATGTTACATGTAAGAGATTTGACGGTGGGAGGATTCGCAAATCTGGCTTCCCATAAGTTTGGTCAATAGTCCCTCAGCGCCGCTGTAATGGCGAACTATCCCTTCCAAAAAGACACTAAAGGGTTGTTCATCACTGGCCAATGTTAATTCAGTAATTCGCCATGAATCAGGTTCCAAATTACACAACGTGAACTGATGCAACACAATGTGAGCGCATGGACATCCAACTACAAGGACAATGCCAGACGGCGATAACCGAAGCGTGGTAGTTGCAGGAACAGGGTGCTTTCGAGTGTACGTCTCTCTTTTGTGTGTGTTTATGAAAGTGGTTTCTATGTGCAGCAATTTCGTGAGAAGAGTTGCTGACGTTCGAAATTGTGCAGCAAATGCCCTCGATAAGAAATTGGCGGCATTTGATGGTATAACTGCTTAGAAGCTTCGACAAACAAAACTGGAAGCAAGATTAACCACGGCTACCTAGCCCACCGGCGCTTATATACACGGGGAGAGGCATGGTTTCTCCTAGAGTGAAAGTTCAGATTGCGCGCGGACTTTACGCATGCTGGATTCAAATAAAGCCTATTCTACACCGCAAAGAGGTACTTTCGCTCAATAAAGAAAATAACCATAGTTTTCACTTCCAGAATATGTCGCGCGAAACAAATGGTGATCATGCTTCCCCCCCCCCCCCCCCTTTCTGCTGCAAAAAAGAGCGAACAATATCTAGAGCTGTAGTTTGCGTGTGCCGTGTAGGTATCCCCGTGTCTTCGAGCATGCACTCTGTCACTTTCACATGCACGGTGCAGATGCTACCGTAAGAAGGAAGCTGTGTGGTGCAGTGTCTTCAGTTAGGAGGGCTCTTTTGGAAATTTACGTAATCTCTTTTCTTGGGTTCCATCAGGTCCTTGTGTTGTAGGTACTGTTTCTCACTCTCGTCATTTGTTTGAAAATATAATTTCATTCGGTCTCAACATAACTTGTTCCTGACAAAGCCGTGTTTTAGATAAAATCGGCCTATCTGACATCCTTGTCAGGTAACGTACGCACATAGACTCAATTTGTTTTTCGGCTTCCTGTCTCTGTAACTCACTGCGTATGAGGTGTTTTAAATATTAGGCCGGGAAGAAACATTGCTTTGGGGCACGATTGAAGAAAGGGCATTTAAATATTGGTACAATTTTCATGGTAACGATATGAAATTTGTGGCTTTTCGACATAAGCTCTCACTTCAAGAATGATTGCATTACAAATGAAGTACCACAATTCCTCGACTGTGTCAGTCAACTGGAGCTGTGTTGCTGCGTGCACGCTGATGCCAGCGGCAATGCAGTATGAACTGAATGCAGCTGCACAAACTTTGAAGTTTCTTTGCAGGCTGCGACTTGGCATTCTCCACAAAAACTTCATGTACGCTCCCTGACATTTATTTTACGCATCTTTGAATTAAATTAAACAAGTGCGTCGGAGCCATCCTGCCATTCCGAGCTCTTAGGAAGTAGGAACTATAACCATGTCAAACAGACAGGTATTCTGCATACAGGAGTGGACTGCGGTACTTTCGGGAATTTCACTAAATATTAGCGCTATGAAGATGTTAAGCACGTTTCTAAGCTTCCGTTATTTAGTTTGGAGCGGTTGGAGGAGGGTGCCGGTTTCCTGCACTTCCGCGAGTAACGCGCGTGGAATCAACACGAAGGTGGCGCCGACTGTACTGAGAGATGGGAAACTTGTAGAGTGAACTATTGGACGCAGGCGTACTCTGGTGCTGTGCGATGGAAAATAAAGGCTCTTTTTTTTTGTCAGATACCTCGAGGTGGCGCTGTGGTCTTAAAAGCCTGCAAAACAGTTTGATCTATGGTGTAAGCTGCGTTCTCTTTTTCGCAAGGGCGCGTGATGAGTCGAGCGTTTAAGATGCAATTGTCTATAAAAAGTTTCCCAGTGTTGCACCATAGTTAAGATCTGTCGTCCTCTGTTCGCCGCGACCATGACCCCTGCGTAATGCCGCCATAGAAACGTAGCTATTCGCTATTAGTTCTACACAGCCATATAAACAGCGAGGGTTTGCGAGGGAACTCAAATCTTTATTTTGCTCGAAATATGAAATTATCGCTATCTGACTCAATTCTTTAACTTAAAGAGAATACATGACGGTAAATAGAAATAAGTTATGAACAACGGCGTAACAGAACTACGCCCTGTTCCCACTGTTCCCTTGTTGATCAATGCCTGAAACGATGCGGATCAATGTTGTTCAGTGTTGATCAATAACATCAATGCCTTGCTCCTAATCATTTTTTTTTCACTCGTAAAGTTTGTTTTAAACAACAAAACCAAATCACAGACTATGCAAAAAAAAGATACTAATATTATGCATATTCTTGAGAAGAGGAGCCTTGTGCTTAGATGTAAGGACGCTCTGTTTTAGGTACTCAAGGTCAAAAACATACCTGTCACATGTACAAAGAAAACAGCACTCAAAGAGAACAGCCTCGATCATTTGGCCTGAAACCTGGAAATAAAGCCTGCAATAATTACAAGCTCGCTTATGCCCACGGTCACTCAAACTTGGCAAGTTTTGAAATACTGCGCGCGCCAGAAGCTAATCAAGAAACTGATTTTAATGCATAGAACTGCTGATCATCGATGCACGGTGGTCAATTGAGCATTCAATTGCGCTATAACCTAACACGATACAAAACATTCCGAGCTGTTTTGAAGTTAGCCAAGGTGCCAATGTTAAGACCATTACTGTTTATCTGTTATATTAGGGGCATTTCGAAAACAGAAGGATACCCTTCATTTAATTATGTACGTGGATAAAAAGAATATTTACTGCTTGCTCCACGTTATTAGAGATAGAAAGAATCGTTAACTATTATCTAAAGAAACTTCATATGTCGCAACAAAATAACCTAAGGCTACAAAACAATAACCTGACAAAGAATAGCAATATTGTCTTCAGACCGGTTAATGCACTTATACCGCAATCTTTTGATATAAAATATGCAAATACAAGAATAAGTTTTGTTGCTATTTAAACATTTCTTGGTGTCTAGTTTAATAAAATCTTCATTTACCGTTCATGTCTCCAAGCTGACTACAGAACTTGTAAAGCTATTGGATGCATCTATAACATTGCAACGTTAATACCTGCGAGGTCTAAGTTAGCTGTAACTTATGCTCTTTTCTATTCTAGGCTCTCCTTTTGTATTCCACTCTCGGGAACCAGGACAAGCAGTAACTCTGAAAACTTCACTTGCTACAAAAAAGAGCACTGAAGCCAAGTGACCGGATATTATGGAATATCGACAAATTTTCCAACGCGTTCACCTCTCAGGAAACATAGCTTGTTAAAAACTAAGCAGATTTACTAATTTCGTTTACAGCAGTACATATGCAAAAATCTAGTACATGAAACTCCCAAATGTACACCGACAATAAGATTTCCATCCGCATAATGAAAAAAAAATCCAGTACCAAGAATCCGTATAAACTATGGGAAACAAAGTTTGAAGTATCAAATACTAAATACTTCGAATGTCTTTAGTTCTTAAACTGAATATACCCTCTCTTTGAATCTTAAAAAAACTTAGAGAATGGCCCTTATTTACCACAGCAATTTCTAAACGGGAACTGAGCAGGTGTTAATGATCGACGAGATTCAAAGGGTCTTATGTATTAAAATTGCAGGTATAGCATGCGAAGTATTTTTGTGCTAGCATTTCACAGGTTGAATCGGAAGAAGAAGTAGGAAGAAGAAGAAGAAGCAGAGGAAGAAGAAGAAGAAGAAGAAGAAGAAGAAGAAGAAGAAGAAGAAGAAGAAGAAGAAGAAGAAGAAGAAGAAGAAGAAGAAGAAGAAGAAGAAGAAGAAGAAGAAGAAGAAGAAGAAGAAGAAGAAGAAGAAGAAGAAGAAGAAGAAGAAGAAGAAGAACAGCAACTTTATTTTCCACCAATGTAGGAAGCCACTTACTACCCACCCCCGGCGCGTAGGTTTAGGGGCGGGGGCCGGGGCCTAAGACAAGCGAAGTTAGAGCTTCTTCGCGGCGTCCGTCGCCTGGCAGATGGCTTATTGTTGTTCGGCGGGGGACTCGCTTCGCAGCAGCGATAACGTCATGCACGGGGGGGGGGGGGGGGGGGCTACATTTCCAGCGAAGAAAAGGACTCTTGAACGAAGAAGCAAACTCCACTGAAGGTGGACTCCACGAAGCGTTATTTGGCGGCATCCAACAACGCACAGCAGCATGTGGGTGAAGGCAGCGGCAGTTTGAAACTTTTGGTGTCATTGACGTCATCACAGAGCTTCTCCGCACTTCTCTGTCGCTGTGACGGAAAGAGAGAGTTAATAAACGGTTACGCCTCCATTTTAAATGGTAGCACAAAACCACCTACCATGCTTTACCTAAGCTTGATACTTGCGGATCCTCGAATCTCGCTAAATTCTCGAAAGCCATTTCACCTCCCCTTTAACGGTTAGTTGTCATTTGGCTTATAATTGCTTTTATTGTTTACTTTCATTTTACCTTCTTGGTCATCTTTTAAGTAACCACTCAAAAGACTTGTCGATTACTCAACATTTGTATATATTGTGTTTCGAATGTAACACTTGTTCCTTTGCTTTTGTATTAAGATTTTCACAAGTTCATCACATTTTTTGCGTCTGTCGTGTATCTCTGCCATTTTTATAGGTACCGGGACGTCATCAGATCAAGAGGCCCTTTGTCCTTGCTCCCTCTGTTTCTTTGGAAAGCAACATTCAAATATCAAACAATAGTTTGATGATATTACGGTTATTTGCCTCATCCAAAGAACAAACGTAGTCGCTTTTAAATTGAAGAAATCCGAAAAGAAAGGGTCCCGGCAAGCAAATAGTATTTTGTTGTCTTTGCGTATCATTTACAATAACTGATATGTTTTCACGCTTTAATACTATACACTGTAGCACAATTATAACATAACTGCAGCAACTCTACCTTTAGCTCTGGAATTTGACCAATAAATCGAGCTAAAAATATGGTTTTCAGACGATTGGCCGGCTCTTTTCTGCTAGCATCCTTGAGCGGAGTTTCTTGGGAATGGTTTGTAGACCCCATTTAGTTCCCTAAGACCTAATTATTTATGCCTTACTTCTTGAACCGCAGTTTCAGAACACTTTTCACAGTTCCACGCTATGGAGCAACTTTACTGGCGAGACGAGTGATCATTCTGAGAGGACTCAAAGGCAACTAAGGCAAATATAATAGCGATAGACCCGAGCTATTACCAGTACCATTACCAGTAAGAGAGTTCACTCTAGAATACTCAAAATGTTGTTATGACCACAAAGACAATACGATTTGTACTTCAAAAACATGCCTCAAAAACTGTACAAAGGAAAAACCAGTGCTATTCAGTCCTTCAAACAGGCATCATGTGAAGAAGTGAAAAACAAAACACTAGGACAACGATTCCTTCCGGATTGCTGGTAGGTGCACAAGCTGCTTTATCTTCCTAAAAACATATGGCCTTATTTTCATCCTTATGCCTTTTATGCCCGCATTGGTGGTTGCTTGAATGAGCAAGAAAATTGAGAAGGCTTCAAGTTTACATAGTTGAGGAAATGAATTTCTGCACTATGCCGTAAACAGTGCTGAGTGATTATATTTTGGACCGCAACTACTCGCGGGAAAACAGTGCACCCCAAGAAGGATTGGCAAAAACGGTTCGAGATATGCTCACCAACAGTTCTTAGGCTCCAGCGAAATAAATCTGGGCAGTATGCTCTCATATATTGTTTAAACGAAACTTGTACCTTTCTGATCGCTTAACTGTACTTTTCTGCACTAAACAAAATCAGTACATCAATTCACCCCTGCACGACTAAGCAGGATGAAAACGGAAAAAATTTTATGCCAACTGTTGTAAACATCATAGAAGAGGAAATACGCAGCGCATAAACACACCCTAACACTCCACCGTTCATTAGTTGTAGGTATCATCATTACTAATGTCGATATTAATATGTCAGATACTGCAAAACTGATCCGAAGTATGCAACGTTCTATCTGAGGGGAGCCTATTAGATGCAGTTAATGTGGTTGGGACCACAGCTTCAGGTCGATTCAAGCGGGAGATGAAATTAAGCGAGTTCTATTTTACAATTTCAGAGTAGTAGCCATTATGCACGGCCTCTCTAAAAGACCGCCTGTCTCGGATTTGGTCATAAATAAAAAATAATAGAGAAAGAGAAGGCACATGCGCAAAATGAATTGCTTACAATGTCGTTTTTGAGTTCTCCAAGGCTTGAACGATGGCCTTTAATTTTTCTTTAAATACTTTCCTAACATTGACAGAAGTCTGTAAACTTTGACAACGCTGCTCAGCAGCACACTCAGGGCAAATTGGCGTGGAACTGTACCAATAGGGTATCTCATTGTAATCCCTAAGAGACCACCCTCACCACAAACGGAGGTTTTATAAGCTAGAACAAACAGCAAAACGAAATACAAGTGTCTCCATCAACGGCAGATTTTGCAAGTAATCTGCGTGCGTTGACACCGACTTTTGGCACTTATTTGAGAGGCTGGGCTACACTGCATTCAGTCCAGAATGATGGTGACCAGTCCATTTCGGTGTAGACGTCGGGCCGTAAGTGACAGGTGGCGCTGCGGACGCCACCGCCGACGGCGCTAAACTGAGGAATGGGCTAATAAAAGCTATAACGCTCTAAAAATACCTGGAGAGGTCGCTCAAACTCGCGCCACTGTGATGTTTGTGATGAGTGAAACAATTAGGCACACATCCAGAAAATTGAAATTCACCGCCTAATTTTGACATCTGTCGCTGTGAAAACACTCAAAGTCGAACGGGTTGCCCCGTGATGTGTCTCTGTCCTGCTCTTCCGGCAGCTTCGGCTAATAATAATAATAATAATAATAATAATAATAATAATAATAATAATAATAATAATAATAATAATAATAATAATAATAATAATAATAATAATAATAATAATAATAATAATAATAATAATTGTTTTTTTTTAAAGGAAACGGCGCAGTATCTGTCTCATATCGCTGGACACCTGGACCGCGCCGTAAGAGAAGGGATAAAGGAGGGAGTGAAAGAAGAAAAGAAGAAAGAGGTGCCGTAGTGGAGGGCTCCGGAATGATTTCGACCACCTGGGGATCGTTAACGTGCACTGACATCGCACAGCACACGGGCGCCTTAGCGTCCGTGTGCTGTGCGATGTCAGTGCACGTTAAAGACCCCCAGCTTCGGCTGCGCGGTGAACACTCCTTGATCCTGGCTACGTTGTCTCATCTTCTCGGCATCGTCAGCTAGCAAATCAGGATCTCCTCGTCGCGGAAGCTTGCTCTCCGCTTCGCGGGTGCACAACTAGGGTCGTTCGTGTAGTTGCTGCATGCGGTAGCGTTCACAGCGATCTTCGCGGAGTTCTCGCAGGTCACGCTCTGGCTCATTCACGCTCGAATTTTAACGCGATAGCCTTAAGGGCCTCGTTGTCCAGAAAATCCGATGTCGGTGTTGTCAGCGTCCACGTTTGAGCGTGAAAATGCCTCCGGCTTAGCTCAGATAACCCAGGTTATGCGATGCATAATCACGCGCCTGCTTCCAAGGCTTGCTGCTGTCTTCTTTATTTAGGCAGCTTTCACTCGCGGTTGAGCCAGGCGAAGTTCCCGCTCCTCATCGGTTGCGGCAGCCCGTTTAGAGCGTTCGCGCTCCCTATAGATTGCTAAATCGCTCCCACGGTTGGCAGTGTCGACCGGATGATCGGACTCGGCCCGACGTCTGCGAGTACCCACTCTCGAGGACGTCGGCTCCGGTTGACTTGCTTCGTCCATAAACAGACACTGGATAGGCAGCGCCCAGTGGCCGCGGCGACGGCGGAGCACGCGGCTGCAGCTACTGCGAGTCACGTGGTACGTCACGTGGTTACTTACGCGCCTCCGCTCCTCCTGATCAAGGTCAATCGTCCAGGCACAGCGAAATCGGCGCCGGTAGTCTACTAAAGCTTTCGCTTTAAAATCACGAGCATGACTCTCTCAGGGCGTGGCCGGAGAGCAACGTAGGAGGCAGGTGAGCCACTTAGGTCATGTGACCTTGCGGCGTCATCAACACCTGCCCACCGTATTGTGAGCAAACCGCCCGCCGCAGATGGTAGTTAAATTGATGATTTCTCGCTCGGGAAAAACAATGTGGGTCGCTCAAGGCCCACCGCTGGGAGCACCTGCCATCGAAGGGCAGTGGCGTATCACTTAACCGCTGCACCTTTGCGCCAGGAGGGGTATGAGAACTCCCAGAGATCTTTGAATGTAAAATAGAGAATTACCGCATGCATATATAGAAATTAACCCAGTTCATTATCGCGTCATACACTTAAGGCGGACCTTAAGTGCCCCTCCATTTTTTTAACAGAAATTTCATTTAGTGGTACGTTCTGTTTTATTCCACTTGGGAGCAGCACGTGCCTTATTCAGTGAGAACTAACCGCATGTCTGCATCATATGTGGCAATGCGAGACCATGGAACTCCCTTTCGTAAGTTGTACCTTCTCTCGTCGAGGGCAGAATGAAGGAAGCAGACGGCATGAATGTCACTGAAGTGCACCATCATATGTAGAATGAAAGAAAACGTACAAGCAAATGCCATCTTTGTGCGAAATCTGAGCGCAAAGAAGCCAAGTGGAATATTCAGCTGCACCGACAGGGCCGAAAGCAGGGAGGTTTGATTAAAAATTGTGCTGTACAAAATTTCTTTAATCCCTTATCGCTTACATGACGCTTTCTCCTTTTCACTAAGTGTCGCTAGCGGTCGTTGAGAAAACTTTGCAGCCAGATATAGTGTAATAGTTGACAGGACTTTCCCTGCTGCGGCATTACAGTATTACACTATTACTGTAAGCAAAATTCCAGACACGTGTACCATGCCACACGTATCGTTACAAAAGTAAAAGTTAACAGAAGGCATGCTTTGCTACTCTGAAACACTAAAGCGCTGCCCCAGTGGCTCTGCGCTTATATTGCTTGGATGCTGACCCGAAAGACGCGGGTTCGATCCCGGCCGCGGCGGTCGAATTTCGATGGAGGTCAAAATCTAGATGCCCGTGTAGTGTGCGATGTAAGTGCGTGTTAAAGAATCTGAGGTGGTCGAAATTTTCCGGAGACTTCCGTTAGGTCGTCCCACATAGCCTGAGTCACTTTGGGACGTTAAACCCCATAAATCATGCCTAACCAACACAAACGATACACTGAAGCGCTAACGAGATACAGTGGTGAGCTGCACACTACTGGGACCCTATTTGGAGCCAACTCAGGGAACATTGCCCCCTGCAAAGTATTTCAATTTCAACGTAGAGAACTGCTGGGATTATCGAAGTACTCGGCGAAAAAAAGCGGAGAGCGCTTGGCAATGGTGATCAGTGGTAATTGTCCCGCACTTTAATAAAAAGTAGTCAGCTAGAGTTACTTCTTATAATTGAAACATGCATTATTACTTTTTCCAAAGGAGGCCCTAGGAAGGGTATTCCAACAAAGTGGAGTGCCGGATAATTGCCATCCACATAAGAAGCGGCATCCTTGACCATGAAAATCATTTAATTTCTGAGCGGGCTTTGCTTTAAAACCGAGCGAAATTTTGTGAAGGTAGAGTATGAAGCGATTTTTGTTGTGTCCGCCGAGCACAAAAAATGACAACGTTTAGGGTAAAACACTCGACTGCAGGAACTTGTTTCGTTCCGCTTAAAATATTGCTATGTAACGGCAAGCCGGTGAACTCGAAATGACATGGCAGTTCGTGATGGCATGATTTAGTGCTTGATGAAGAATGCGGGGCTGGCGCGAGCGCTCCCTGCAGCCCCATGCACTGCCCACTTCTTCGTCTTCTAGTCTTTGACACAACCCGGTGCTACCGAGCGGTCGTCCCGATCGCGCGCACTACAAGTGCGCCATTGATGAAACGCGTTAGGCGTTGTGGGGGCTTAAAGTCCCAAAGCGACTTAGGCTATGAGGGACGCCGTAGTGAAGGGCTGGGCTCCGGAAATTTCGACCACCTGGGGTTCTTTAACGTCCACTGACATCGCACAGTACACGGGCCTCTAGAATTTCGCCTCTATCGAAATTCAGCCGCCACGGACGGGATCGAACCCGCGTCTTTCGGGTCAGCAGCCGAGAGTCATAACCACTGAGCCTCGAGCGGCGGGTTATCGATGAAACGCAGTACGTGACGATGGGCGTGACAGAATGGTTGAATACTGACGAGAAGAAAATGAAGGGCTTGTCGGATGAAGCAGGGTCCACGAAGACTGTAGAACCACCAGTCTCCTGGAGCTAAAGCCGAGGCCTACGAACGCACCCAACGCAGGGGCGGGGGTGCTCTGTCCTCATGTGTGGGCACGGGCGGACATTGGAATCTGAGGTCAATGGCGTCGGTCTAGGTTCAGTGGGGTCGAAGTAATATCGGCATCTCTTTTGGTCTAGGCTGAGGGCGGGGCGGAAGAGAGCGGCAGCGTCTGGTCATATGTGGAAGGCTGGGGCAACCGGGAGGTTCGAAACCACGGGCACTCCACAGAAGACCTCGGCGGACAGTGGGCTCCGAAGCTATGGAACCGGGATGATGGCGGTACTCCGCACGTCACACTAAATGTTGCGTGACGGCAAGCGATGAAATCGGAACGACATGACAGATGATGATGGCCTGATTTGAAGGCTGGTTGTGGCTGGTGGCCTGGCGCGAGTGCTCCCTGCCGCACCACTGCCTACTTCGTCGTCTTCTAGTCCGTGTTGAGGCCAACAACAACAACCACAATAATACAGTCCCTCATTCCTCAGAAGAATTGTATTATAGGCACCACGGCCACCACTATATACCCCCCCCCCCCCCACTAAGAAAAATACAACACATTCAAACGCAATCAGCAAACCTTGCCGAAAGAACGATTACTTACTTTGAACACGCTGGCATGGCTGCGCAAGATCCATCGTGTCCTTTCACCTCTCTGCTTGAACGATGCCGTTGTGTGTGATGTTCAGCATTTTTTATAGTGCGTCCGTGTTTTCACGATTATCGTGAAACCGTGATGCAAAATCTATGAAGGCGAGATAAGACACAGGTCATCGTCGTTCATATTGTGCTTCGTGAGCGCTCATTAACTGAGTGGGATGCGCGACAGTAAAGCTACCCTTGAAGTTCTTGGATGACATTGACATCATTCTGAGGGCATGTAGAAGAAGCATTCTCTTTTTTCTACTTCGAGACGCATGCGGACCAACTGCCGATACAATTTGCATAAAATGCCTCTCACACTTCAACATCTCGACATCCACATGCGCCACGATTTCTAACTATATACGCCGTGCCAATGTGAAAGTCAGACGTCCAGTTCAATTGAATACTACATTTTTTCTGGCAAAAAATGAAGAAATATTGAATCATGTTCTGGAATTTCAGTGAAAGCAGCGGCGGTGTCCACGCACGAAGTTCCAACACTGACCAAAGAGGGAAATCATCAGGACACGTCTCTGCAGCTGGTGCTCCTCATCAAATACTGAAGCATTAATCGTGTAAGTTCCGCATGCTCCTGGCATATTATTGCGATTACATCTGCACACAAAGGAACCAGACAAACAACAAGCTTTATGCGGGCTCCCGCATATAGTTTGGCATTTACCTGGTTCCTTGCTGTGCTTTTGTAATCGCAATAATATGCCAGGAGCATGCGGAACTTACACGAATAACGCTTCAGTATTTGATGAGGAGGACCAGTTGTGGATGCGCGGGATGAAAAGAATTGTACGTGAGCAGGAAGAACGCAGACGCAATAGAGAGCACCACTGCACAGCTTGCGCATTCGCACGCACATCGACGCAGCACATGAATGAAAATACGCGCACAAACATGCGCATACCTATGGGCGTACCGTCCTCATAAGCTAGGCGAAAGTGCAGGCTGCGGCGTGCAACACATCTCTTTCAATTTTACACCTGACGGCACACCAGCAGGAAGGCAGCAAAAGAAAGCGAAGAATTTTGAATACTTTTAGTTTTAATCTTCATGAATGATTATTCCGCATAAGCAACATAGCTTTCATCATCTTTATGCCCACGTTCGACAATATAAGTTTTAGTGAACTAGTGAATAAAGGTGACGTCATCTCTACCTCTCGAGAGCCGCGGGATAAGATTTTAGAGAGAAGCAACGCCGTTGACTGATGGAGTAACAGCGCATAAACATAGAACATAGGAAATAAGATCTATGACAGCGACTTCACTTGTTTTTGTATCACATGGTTGACAGCTGTTAAGCTGTTTATCAGGACTGTGAACTAACGTCTGCACTAAATGTCATTCTTCAGTCAACAATTCAACAATTATCTGCCAAGTTCGACATGAACACAGTAGCCTAAAATGTTTTGCAGAGTGCAGGGCAGCCGGCTATGAAACTATTGATGTCATAAGGGAAGGAATACAAAGATCGACCTGACGCATGAACAAACACATCTAGGCGCAACGCTGAACCACAAAAAATCAAAATGTCTCTCAGCAGCACGGATAACTGTTGAGCAGGCCAGTTTTCACGTCGATGAGAGCAGGGACGCGTCACAGATATTAGCTGCTTCTGAGAAGTCCACTAAACGGAGACAATCACAACAGGCGGCACTATAGTTGAAACCATTCACGGAACTGAGTGATTGTTCTAAAAACAAAAATATCAAATTCAGTAACCGCATCCTTACCGGCGTTCTGAAAACACAACATTGGTTCACTGTAAGTAGTACTACTTCTTCTCTGTTGCGCTGCGCACACATCCTTCTTCAGAGGAATAGCACCGAGTCCATGGTCAGCGCGCACTGGGACGTTTAGCCACCAACCACAGGTGAAATTGTCATTACACACTTATTTTGAGCGCTTGCACACTACTCTAAACAACGAGCGATTTGTACTTAATTTCACTCTGGTTTGTATATGTAACTTTTTTTTATCTTCTATGACATACAAACAACCTCAACCGAACCCCGCTTTCCCTTGACGTCAACGCGATAAGTTGTCAACTCATATTCTATGGGCACAGTGGGTGAGAGAAAAACGTGGGTTCATGATACACTAGTCGAAATCAAGAGAAAGATGTGGGCTTGGGCAGGGCATGTGATGCGAAGGCAAGATAACCGCTGGTCCTTAAGGGTAACAGGGTCGATCAAAAAAGAATGCAAGCGTAGCAGGGGGCGCGAAAAAGTTAGGTGGGCGGATGAGATTAAGAAGTTTGCGGGGATACGTTGGCCGGAGTTGGCAAAGAACAGGGTTTACTGGAGAGATATGGGAGAGGCATTTGCCCTGCAGTGGGCGAGACAGGCTGATGTCGATGATTCTACGGGAACAAGAATGGACACTTGAAAAGCGGAATGTGCAGCGGCCATGAACACTTGCCAGTTCGTGTTCAATAGAAATCTATATGCAGTCACAGATTTTGCACGATAATCCCTCGTTCCAAACCACGAACCAATTCTTGTTATCTTTTTAGGCTAAGATGAGCCATAGTTCATGGTTTAAAGTGACACTGGTCCAACGATAAAGTCCGGCACTTTTGTCAGGCCATTGTTCCATTTTTCTTTCACAGAAGTCGACGTTCATCCTTTTCGGTCACGCCCCTGCAACACATTCCAGACACAGGACGTATCTTCTCTTCACGCACGACGTAATTCACGAACAACGCGGAGAAATCACTGACAAAAATTCATGAAAGAAATATAAAACGCAGGTGCGACACAGTTTCTTTAGGCTGAATCAAACACATGTACGGCAGGCTTGGGGCTACGCCGACTGTACAAAACGTGTCCTGTAGGAGACATTATCACAATTCGAAAGCGAGCGTCCACAAGAACTAAGTTCTCTCAGATATCAATTCACAATTGGCTGTGGTCACTGTCCTAGAGTGGCGGCCAGAGTAGGTCACCGTCAGGGTCGCCATCTTGTGGCTGGTCGGACTGGTGCGAACGAACCATCGCCGCAGGCATGGCACTCTTTTCAGGAGCGTGCCGAGTGCGCTTCGCCTTGCTCCACGACGTGCCTTCTGAAAGTACAGGAAGATGTACGGGTTGATGGCGCTATTGGAGGCCGATATCACACCGGATAGCGCCACTACGTTGGCATTGAGGACACCAGGGTTGCCGAATGCCAGGATCACCTCCTGGACCATGTAGGGCACGTTGGTCACCAGGAAAGCTCCGAACACCACCGCTGTCATTTTCAGCGTCTTTACCTGCGCAAAAGGCAACGCAAGCACAAGCGATTAAATCCGCGAGAAACCATCACGTTGTTCAGCATCACCACAGAATGCAATAGCAATTTTCAGTGTTTTGATATGAGAGCCCCATTCAGCGAATATACTGGTTCTGGAGCGAGCTCAGCTCTACATAGCTATGTGGCACAGACCAAGTGCAGACCAAGCGCAGACGAAGCTGACGACACAAGAGCTCACCCTCCAGGCTATTTATCTGAACACCGTAACCCCTACGGTGCATGTTCTGCCATTATTTCTGCCATTATTGCTCTGAAGCCTTCTGTTTCGACTGTCCCTCTTGATGTGAAAATGTTGAACACATGCTTTCCTCGGGCCCCCTAATTCTACGATTCCCTTAATCACCCTAACCCCCTCCTTCCGACTAGGGGCTGCGTTCGGCATCGGCAGCCCTCGCCGACATCTGCCCATGGCCATCCTGGCGGTGGTATACTTGTAGGCCTTAGTTTGACCATTGATAAAGTATTTTTCCGTGAGTGCTGCTTTTAATCACTTTTTCGGTTGTCCCACAAGTAGTATTTCATTCTGTTCTGAAATAGACACACCTTGATGGCGGCAAATTAAAAGATTCTTCTTTCGGGTAATACGGAACCCTTGCAGAGCTTTTTAAGAGCTCTATATATTCCATCTATATATAGCAAAAACGTAAGTTGGATAAATTCCGTCTCACCTTCTTCTGGCTTTGATTACGTTATGAGATTACAAGTCTCGCTGAACTTTTTAACGCACTACCATTTATGACTACGTGCGTGCATTGGTCAGAAGGAGAAAAATCAATGCACCCTGTTGCCCTCACAAAAAGGGTGCCTTTCACCTTTTAACGCAATAGCAAAGAGTCAACGGGAGTGAAGCTATCCCGATAATTACATCACTAAAGCCTTTGTGCATACGCGTAACCTGCCTATTCATGATGAAAGGAAACAGCGCACAGAAAGGTAACAGATGCAGAGACTGACAAGCACAAAGCTGAGATTGTTCCTTCTGTGCCCCCCCCCCCCCCCCCCCCATCGTTTGTACGCGATGTTTTCTAAACACCGAAAGTTCATATAGCTTTTGTTTAGAGGCAAAGTCCCTCATTCCACCGTAGAATCTGTAGTGTCAGCCATAAGGCCCTAATTATTTAGTGAAATAATTTATCTTACCCAGTTATTTAAATTGAGCTTAATTCAAATCAATGGCCGTCACTTGCAGATGACGAAATATAGACATGGAAATATTTTGGTTCATGTTAATAAGCAGGAGTAAAATGAAAATTGTGAAATGAAAGGCAGAGAGAATGAAAAGGCTTGAAGGGTTAGAATAAGTAAAGTGGCTAAATGAAGGCTAAAAAAGCTATCACTCATTAATCTGCTAAGCAGGAAAGCCTAGCTCTACAAGTTTTTCCATGGTGAACCAGTGCAACTCCCCCGTTAGTCATCCTTTTGCAATGCTTATTCATGCTTTCACTCCCAAAAATACTTTTTCCTTTAAGAATTCACGTGTGTCTGCCATTAAATGTAACACTATGCTTGTCGCTCATCCCGTACAGAAATGCATTTGGCATCGAGAGCAACCAACTTATAAGAAAACTCTAAAGTGGCTTGTGTACAGATAAGAAAATTCCTCGCAAAATACTTTTATTTAGCGTTAGTGTTTAGAAAGCATGTCTGCTATGATTATGCAACAGGCTAAATACGTGTAACCTTGCAGGACACGATTTAGCTTGGGAACAGTACTGGCTTCGAGGGCCCCATCAAGTTTAGTTTCCCGTGTGCAATACTGGAAGTTCATTACCACTAATGCACGGCCTCGGAGCACTCACTGAGAATATTCCGCTAACGACACGGGCTGACTTAATTCACCACATTCCATTAAAGACAGTAAGAAGCCAAATGTTCAACTAGACGAGACTGCGACATTTCTTCGCCTACTTTGACTTCGAGAAGGTGAAGTGAAGTGTGGAAACTTTACTGACCGCTCTTCTTTCTCATGAGTGTAAACACTTCAACGCTGCAGATGTTTCGGAGTTAATAGAAAAAGTATAATTTAAAGCAACCAAAACGTCAAATTTAGGGGCAGCATTCTTTCTTCACTCTTCACAGCAAGCAATGCGTATGGAGCCAGTAACCTCAGCATAGGGCGTATTAAACACCAACACACCTTTCATAATTCAATGCCGTGTTAGTTCTATGGAGTAGTTTCCTTCTCAATTTCTGCTGGCAGAGGTCTCGGTAAGGCGTAAGAACAAGGAAACAGAACACTGAATGCATTTTTGATACACTTGTTTTAGCACGTGTCATACTTTTCAGCACGCTGTTGGTAGTTTACGCTGACAGCAGATGAACGTACTGGCTACCAAGCCAATGACATGGGAAAAATACGGGGTTGGTATGTTTATGAGCCTAATATCAAGCACCATGATGATTCCTCTGGAGAATGAGCTTTGAAAGTCACTAAAACTCAAGTATGCGTACTTTATTCTCAAAATAAAATTGTATTCTGCATTCCTTGCCTTTATACTCGCTTATCACCTTCCCTATGCTTGTAGAAAACCTTTGGCAGGCTTTCTGCACCCAGAAAACTTCGTTCTAGAACACTTGAAAGTATTCAACCTTTGCACTGTTCAGTTTGTCTAGCCCTCTAAACAGGATCAGTTAGAAAAAATTATGAGCTCAGAAGGAACTTGACTTCTGCTTGCCGGGTTGTGTGAATGCAACTTTTGTTTTATTTCTGAAATGTCATCATGAATCGACTATACACTGAATAGCACCGAAACTTCTTTAGAAAGCGGGCCCTTTAATCTAGTCGGAGTTTTCACATACAAAGAAAGCTTCTTTCCGAGGACTGACCGGACATGAAAGGCCGCTATTCAGGGCATTTCTCGGCCAGCAGCGGCAAGAGAGAAAAGAAGAAGAAAGACACCAAAAAATAATATATGGAAATAAGCTGCTACTGCGTGAAATGGTGCTGAAAATCCAGTACAGCGACAGGTCCGTCTTGGACACGGCGAGTTTGCACGTTTCTTTGGAGAGTTGGCGGGAGTGAGGAGGGGGGTGAGAGGGGGGAGCGGCATTTCGAGGAGGAGGCAGGCGCTGTACACAAACGACGCCTTAGCGAACTCCGTTGGAATGCGATCGGCAGGCTACAAAGCGCGCAATCCTTCTTTCTCGCACATAGTTTCCAAGGCAGGAAGACGAATCAGCCTACACTGTTCTTCCCTCGAACTTTATTTCCCTAAGCTAAGAATATGGAATCCCTGACTCCACCGCTATCAGCCGGTCTCTGTATTCAGTGCAGAAACTTCGGTGCGCCTTGAAACGAGATGCTACAAAGAGGGTGCCGCTCGAAGTATGATGGATAGTCTGGAGCAATGTGTAGCATCCGATAACAAGGGAGATCGGATGAGCGCGTGTCCAGCCTGAGCAGCGATGAAACGGAATGCCCACGGCACAATGGCTGCTGCTCGCTTTACAACGCTTGGGACCATGGGCGAAATAACGAGAAATTGTTCGACCAAGAAAAAAGAAACCAAACAAGCTTTGACTGAAGTAAATAAAAAAATATACGAAATGTCAAAGCAGTCTCTACACCGCGCCTATTTTTTTTCTATCCATTCTATTAATCCTGTGTAATTTTTTTAGTTATTGTTGCTAAGTGCTAGAATTCATGTGCCTTTGCACTTACCTTTCTTTCTTGTGTCCTATGTGTTGCGTATGAAGTTAGCAGTGGCAACGTGAGATTGTAACTATTCAGTAGTCCTCGTAGCAGGGCGTGTTGGTGAATAGTCAGGAAAGACATAGGAGCGCACAGTTACGAACACGGACGTAGTGAGAAAACGGGACGAGCGCTGTACTTTTAACTAGTTTTTATTGGACAAAGAACGTTTATATATCAGCTTCTTTAGCCATGCATCAATGCGTGGACCTCGAATATTCACATGTTTATAGATATATATCCAAGCCTGCTCGGTGAAGAACCGTGTCGCTGCGAGTCTCGCCTATTTGACTTAAAGTATTAATGAAAAGTCGTGACATAACTTTGATTTGATTTAATTTAGAGGGTTTAACATCCAAAATTACTCAGGCTAAGAGAGACACCGTAGTGAAGGGCTCCGAAAATTTTGGCCACCTGGGGTTCTTTAACGCACACTGACATCGCACAGTACACGGACCTCTATAATTTCGCCTCCGTCGAAATTTGACCGCCGCTGGCGAGATCGAACCCGCGTCATTCGGGTCAGCAGCCGATTCTCATAAGCACTGAGCCACCGCGGCGGCATGGACATAACTGAACATGAATTTGTTGAAGCCTTCTATATCAAGAAGCGAGGTGATGCTTGCATTAGTGATATGTCAATGGTCCTTCGCCGCAACGAAATGGGGTTTTTCTTCATGAATATATATATATATATATATATATATATATATATATATATATATATATATATATATATATATATATATATATATATATATATATATATATATATATATATATATAAACACGTCAGTGTTTGCTGTCCGCGCCTTGCCACATGGGTAAAGAAGCTGCTATACAGACTGTTGCATCAATTAAACGCGCGCCGTAAAATGCTTCTCTCGGGTAAACTGGCGAGTTGTTCGAGCTCAAATGTCACAAAGAAATGGCATTTGGCCGGCAGAATTGTTTTATACCACACTTGTTAGCGAAGGCACGATAACCGTTGGTCCTTAAGGGTAACGGAATAGAGTCCAAGAGAAGTCAAGCGTAGCAGGGGGCGGCAGAAAGTTAGGTAGGCGGAGGATATTAGGAAGCTTGCCGGCATATGGTGGGCGCAGCTGGCAAAGGACAGGTTTAATTGGAGAGACATGGAAGAGACCTTTGCCCTGCAGTTGACATATAGAGTCAGGCTGATGTTGATGTTTGGCGTATTTGCCTAAAGTGATCAAAAAATGCCCGCTATTCGCATCATCTGTGGCGACGACGAAAAAAATCAAGCCGGTATCTCAGCGATTGCACCTGTGGCTTCATCTTGTTTGCCGGCCGTGGAGATTCGGCGAAGGAAAAGGGGGGGGGGGGAGGAGGAGGAGGGGGGGAGTCTTTTCCGGGAGGCCTGATCACGCATTTTCTCACTGCCTTAAGAACACAAAAAGACCTAGTTTAGCGGAAACTCCTCTAAATTTCAAGTTTTTCGTGAAAGAGCGTCTTCAAACCTCCCACAGAACAAACCCCCTTCCCTGCTTTTGCGGAATCTCCA
This sequence comes from Amblyomma americanum, assembly GCA_030143305.2. Classification (NCBI taxonomy): domain Eukaryota; kingdom Metazoa; phylum Arthropoda; class Arachnida; order Ixodida; family Ixodidae; genus Amblyomma; species Amblyomma americanum. Next base: position 31,582 of record JARKHS020010862.1, read on the forward strand.
CGGCCAACAGACGAGATGTCGCTACCCTTGCAATCGCTGTGATGCAGGCTTTTAAGGCGAAAGCCTTTAATTGCTGATGCTCGCGTCCGTCCGTCCGTTACGCTCTTCAACTCGATAAGAAAGAAATCTTTGCGCACGATGGGATTCAAACCACCATCCTTCCGTTCCGCAGCCGAGCGTGCTAACGACTACGCTACTTCCTGCCAATGCATATCTAGTTCTCCTTGTCTAGGACGCGGGAGAGTCCAGAAAGGCGCCGTATAAGACGGATGCCTCCCAAACGCCCTCCTGTGTCTCTAGCATTTAAGATTCACAAACAATTGTGTACTTAATTAACATCTTTAACACACATCAGTGACACAAGCAGAATCACCACGTTAAAGGCTTTCCCCTCACCGCACTTAAGGTCAACAAAGTGCCCCCCTGATTTTTTGTTTCGTCGTCGACGCAGACGATGGAAATATCAGACTTTTTTGATGGATTCAGGCAGCAAGTACACAAAACAAATGTAGCATAAAACAACTCTGCCGACCAAATGCTATTTCCGTCCGAAATCTGAGTTTGAATAACTCACCAGTTTAGCTGAGAGAAGCACTCCACAGCCCGCGTTTAATTGTGGAACACGCTATATGTATAAACGACCTTCGTCCGATGGAGCTTGTTGAAATTACAGCGCTCGTCGCGTTCTCTGACTATTTCCGTGTTCGTAATTTTGCGCTCATATGTCTTTCCTGTTTACATTTATTTTCGCCTTGAAAGGATTTATGCTTGACCTACCTTCCGTCCATTCTATCAAAATGTTTTATGCTTTCCTTCATCTCTGTTGAAGTTCGAAACGAAGCTGAATCTGCATAAAACGTTTTCTTCTCTCTCATTTTCATCTCGTTGGAAACAATGACGTCCCGACCTTTTCACGCAGAAAAACAATTACACGGCCTCTTGCTCCTGCGCTTGAAGTGTCATCGATCAAATGACTGCATTTTCTGACAGATGAGATTGGTTTGTAAATACACGTGACGTAGCAAAATAAAAAGTACAAACGTACGAATTTTCTTTTCTCTGTTTTCTGTCACTTAACGAATAACGGAAGCAGGTTGACCGAACTAGCCAATGGAAGAAGAACAAAAAAATTCTAACCAAACTTTTCGTCATTACGACTAGTTTTAAGTCGTTCAGTGCCGGGCTGAACAAGTTTAAAATATAGACTGCAGAGCACACAGGAGTTCGCGCTTAACAGCGCATAACGATCAGGAAAATCTGACTTTCGTTCTGAATAACGGGTACCTAAATTTTTCCTGCTGAAAGCCTCTAGTTCTGTAAAACTGCGCTATGTGTGTGAGGTAGGCATTTTCATTTTTGAGAGCTGAGTTCGTGGAAAACAGTTTCTTCTTTTTCTTTCTTTCACTCCCCTGCAACTTTATATTATTCGATCTGTTAAACATGATGTCGGTATTACAAAAAGCTCAAAGCTCGAAGCTAATACTGTATGAACCTACTCGGCATCAGTGGCGGATGTTAATGTTCTTAAAGATCATCACAACGTTCTCCTGCAGAGTGCCAAAATTAAGGACCTACTTCTAGAACCTTCCTGCGTTGTATTGAGGTAGGCAAGAAACATCAAGCATGCAGTAACTTCCTCAAAACTAAACAATGGTGAAGTCCTTCTGAGAAAATAGCGCAAAAGACGAGGAACAAGGAAAGAAAGCAACAGGACCAGCGCTGGTTGTTGTTGTTCTTAGCCTATCAACAGATGGCACATACCCACACTTGGTGATCGGCCAAGAATCGGGTGGCTATTCACCTGTACTCCGGCAGTAAAAATGAAAAACACGCGGGAAAGCAACACCGGAGGATTCTTCCTCATGAACAGAAAAGGGATAAAAGTTTTCATTTCAAAATTAATATTAATAATAATAATAATAATAATAATAATAATAATAATAATAATAATAATAATAATAATAATAATAATAATAATAATAATAATAATAATAATAATAATAATAATAATAATAATAATAATAATAAAGAAGAGAGTCTGAAACAGAATTAATAAGTCAAAATGTAATAATTGACAGAAAAGAATGTTTTGTAAACCTTAGCATGCAGTCGGTCAGATTCTAGCAGGAAATATAGAACAGCGGTACAAACATATCTGTGGCTGAACCCAAACGTGGTGGCACCAAATGATAGCAAGAGCGGGCTGCTTAAACTAAGGCCAAGGGGCCGCAAGGGCTACTCCAGCAACCTTCTTCTCAAAGAGGTGTATCGGCGGCAATAGAGCAAAAAATGCTAATACATTCAGGCTCACGGCAAAATGCACAAAAAGGAGAGAGCGCCAAACCCGACCTGTGTAAATTGAAATTTAGAGGAGGGATACGGCCCCGCAGTCTCGTCAGAGATACTTCAAGCTGCCGAGATCGACAAACTTGCCTGTTCCAAGAATATCTGAGGTGCTGATAATCCGCCGATGTTACAAGTGTTGTGTCTTGCGTGCTTAAAAACGCACGTCGCTGAAACCTAGGTGCTGTAATATAGGCTGTAGCCGGGATCATAGGCAACACGGGGCCGCTTAGGGAAGCCTTTGCGAGTGTATCAGAAATCTCATTAACTGTCACACTGCTGTGACCGGGAACCGATACTAAATGAACAAAACTCAAGTGCGGAGGAAGCAGGGACAAGAATGTGTTGAAAATGGGACCGTCAACATGCGCGGCGAGGGACGAACACAGAGATAAAGAATCGGTAATTACTGCCACTGCGGTAATAGAGGGGTCTAGCTTGCGTAGAGCAAGTACTACTGCCAGAAACTCTGCTTGAAAAATAGGTGTGAAATCTGGAAGGCGCAGTGAAAAGGACCAGTCTAAATGCGAACAGAATATTCCCTCACCTGCCTTTTCATTGCCCTGCGATGCGTCGGTTGCAATTGCAATATTTGTAGGTAGAGTCCTTAGATGATCTTCTAGTAGACCATTTAGAATACAGGGTGGCAAAATTTTTGCATTTTGGGGGTAAACATCGTCGAAAACAATGTGGACAGTGGGCCCTCTGCATAGCGCAGGAAGGATGTCATAAATTTTCACATCTAAAGGCTCAAGTAATCTTCGCACAAACACTACCTGTGGGGTATGGAAACGAGACCAGAGGGCACTAAAAAGGAGGTCAGCTGGCAACAGAAAATGCTTTGTGAATGGTGGAAATGAGATTCGTAGATTCTTAGGTAAGTCTGCACAGTTAAAAATTGAAGTCGAGATAAGAGAGGGGGATTGCGAGCTTCAAGGTAAAGCACATTGGTAGCCCCAAATTTTGGGAGGCCGAGGCACATCTGAAGTGCTTCTCTCTCCAAAAGGACGAGAGGACGAAGTTTGTATGTAGCCAAGCCTGAAAACAACACAGATCCAAATTCTGAAATTGGCTTGACATACATTTTGTAAAATATTAATAGCGCATCTCTTCGCAGGACCAGCGCTTGTCCTGTTGTTTTCTTTCCTTGCTGTCCTAGTCTTTTGTGCTATTTTCCCAGAAGTATGTATCACCAACTCGCCCGTCTTGCCATCGTGTGGAATGGTGAAGTATCAGGATGTACACCGTGCAAGCAGCTTTGCTGTAACCTTTGTCCGATGATCCATGCACTTAAGCACTGCCCCTCCACTTTCTCGTTTAAAATTCAAGAAAGTTTCAGCTGCGGCGCTAATAATGTAGTCTAGCCTTCAGAATGCGGCGTGTATTGAGCGCTGCACATTGGGCAAACTGAAACTTTTTTCGATTGAGAATAAATAATCACCTACAGAGCACACATGCGACTACTGCCAGGTCTGCCTCTTTCAAGATAAGTAAATACGCAAGGCAATTCAGTTGACAGTTTCGAGTCCTTTATACTGCAGGCCTGCTTCCAGATCCATTACGACAGGGCAGCCTTCGAGTTATACAAACTTAACGATTTGTCTGCCGGAACTAATGACAGCGTTAGTAAACTTTACTACCTTTGCGACTAAATTCCGCTTTAATGATGGTGATGATGTGATAACATTTTTATAAATCCCCCATTCGTTCTTATCGCTTTCATTGTTAGCTAAAATATTTAAACTGTTTGTGTTGCTATTAAAAACAACCTCACTGCCTGATGCTTACTTCTCATTTCTATTTATGCTATTATAACTTGTGTTGTTACTGAACACTGTTCTATGGTGTGACATACATTTTGATGCCACTTTATAACGCTGGTGCTTGTCTTGAATATGTTTGGGCGCTTTCAAGCCTGTATATTGTAGTGTTTTCTGGTGTTATTAATAAATAAGCTACTTTACCAGTAACATGTTCGTTTGTCCTTGTTTTTTTTTTCTCGGACACTGTACTTCTTCACCTCTCCATCTGGTCAGCCTCTATGAACCTCACCTGTTCTTCACGCCACGTGCAGCAGGCACTGAGTAGGAGCACTGTAGTTTGTTAACGTTTATGTGTGTGCCTTGGAGGGGTGCGGGACCGCACGGGCGAAGGGCCAAAGGCAGTGCAGCGCTCACTGGTACGCGCTGGCACTACCCTGTGTTGTTTACCCCGGACGCTAACTTTTTTCTTTGTTTTTTTTATTTCGCTGATCATTACGCAGCCGTGTCCGCGCACTCTCCTCATATGCGGGTCAATTAAATCTCTATGTACGCTCCGCGGCTGGCAGCCCTCTTCTTCCCTCCTCTCTCCTCTATGTATTTCTGATTCCCTCACCCCCTCTCCTCCACCTTTTTCAAACGCTTTCTCGGCACGTTTGGGTTTGCAGACACCAAATTTGTGCCTTGCGCGTTCTTTGTTTCAAATGTTGCGCGTTGCTCGGGAACGAACGATGCACGCTCTGGGATTCATATACAGACTGTTGTAAAGCAAAACGCGTCTTATGCGACAGCTGCTTGTTATAGGGGGTCGGCATTGCTGTAGAAGACGTGGACTTATAATTCATTCTGATTAGCGCAGGAAAGTACGTCATACAAAATTTGTACTGAAACCGCAGGACTGTCGTATTTGATCACTGCGTCAAATTCCAGCGCGAATAAGCGAGTGGTTTGACAGAGAGAAGCGCTTTATGGTGCCCTTTTAGCGTTCCAAGAGTCTATATGCGCTTTAATGGTTGCCACGTTGTTACGTGGCACTCGCGGTAATACAGGACGTGCTACGTCCGCCGCTATGGACGAGGGTGGCGCTGGTGGAACACTCTCAAGGTTCGGTTACATTGCACATAAATGCCCCCGAATGCAGATGATTGAACAGCCGTTGCCGTAGCTCATTTGGTAGACCACCAGACACGAAATTCGGAGGTCGTGGGTTCGGACCCCGTGGCTTAATGTGGTTGTTTTTGCTTCTGTTTTCAAATCAATTTTCGTTAAAATAATTACCCCATTAATATCACATTGATGAACACCACAAATTAAAAAAAATCCTTATCCTTGATCCCTACAAGTGTTCACCAGCGCCACCCTAGTCCATAACGGCGGACGTAATACGCCCTGTATTTAGGAGTAAGCCTTTCTTGGTTCATAAGTTGCGCGGACGCAAGTTGTAGACGGAAGTTGTGAATAGAAGTTGTCCGCACGAACTGTCAGTCATAAGCTTATGGTAAATGAAATAACATATAAAAGTTTATTAAGCAACAATTCACAAGCAACATATATGTAATGAAATGAGACAAAATAAAAATAAAAAGCCAAAAAGAAAAAAAAAACAAGAAATAAAAATTTAAAAAGAAACAGAAGAATAAAAACTAAAAGATCCTTAGAAAATATACAAAATAAGAAAATAATAACATACAAATAAATAAAATCAAAATAACAATGAAAACAATAACATGTGAGAAATGGAGGGAGAAAGAGAGGAAAAAGAAAGGCTTTCGCATTTCAGCTCTTAAGCAGACTTAAGTTCAATCCTGTAATTTTTACCGCGAGTGTGATATGGGACGTCATCGAACGGTGCGAGCGCATGCTGTCCGTGGCATCAAGACTGCCAGGATCGAGGCCCTCGTCAAGCTGTTGAGCAGGCAAGGGAAGGGAAGTGAGGGGCTCGTTATGACATAAATATGAAGGAAACCAACAGCCATGGACACCAAGGAGCTTAGAGCAATGTTGCTATTTTTCTTTAATTTGTGGTGTTTATCACTGGGAGTTCAATAGGGTAGTTATTTTATGGCTTAAAGATAAGTGATTAAAAACCAGAAGAAAATAACCCCACGTGTCGCCGCTGTGATCCGAACGCACGATCTCTGAATTTCGTGTGAGTGGATATATATTGTAAAGATAAAAATGACTTATATATATATACATATATATATATATATATATATATATATATATATATATATATATATATATATATATATATAGAGAGAGAGAGAGAGAGAGAGAGAGAGAGAGAGAGATTGGACAGCCGTCGCCGTAGCTCAGTTGGTAGAGCACCGGACGCGATATTCGGAGGTCGTGAGTTCGGATCCCACCGGCGGCATGGTTGTTTTTTCTGCTGCTTTATAAGTAATTTTCTTTAAGCGATAGATTAATCGAAGTATTATCCCACTGATCAGCACTACACATTGAAAAGAAAAATTAAAAAAAAACATTCGCCTATGCACCTTGGTTTCGGTGACTGTTGGCTCCCTTCATAAGTTTATCAAACGAGCCCCTCATTTCCTTAACTTTGTCTGCTATATATATATATATATATATATATATATATATATATATATATATATATATATATATATATATATATATATATATATATATATATATATATATATATATATATATATATATATATATATATATATATATAGCGAACGAAACTACAGCGCCACTAGATGCCGCAATCACCGCTTCCCGAGCGGAGCTGCGAAACTGACCTGGTTAAGAGCGTTCGATTAGCCTGGTTAGATTATATGAGCTCTGGATGCACGTGACCGATTTTCGCTAGGGCTAAGAAGACATGTATAAACTGTATGATCATGGTTTAACAGTACTATATAAACACTCTGTTGCAAACAGTACGGTCATTTCTGTTTCTTTTTTTTTCTTTGTTCGAAAATTCAAGCATTTTGATCAGTATTAAACAGATAGATTTATTACCTTCTTTGCGGCCCCGAATCACATGTAGTTGGTCCTTGAAAATTCAGGCAAGCCAGTGGTGGCTTCACAATCTCACTAACTCTGCCCCGACGTCTTTGACGATCGTGATTTAGAATTTTCAAACGAAGATAATTAAGGTGTGAGACAAAGGCGAATACAATTTTTCTTTACCTTGTCTTTTGGTTGGAATGTATTGAGTTAAAATTACCAATAGAAACAAACATAGAATCTTCCTTCATGCTTTAGCACGCAGCGTCACGTGAGGAAATACAAGGCTTGGGCGTAGCCTTGAGGATATTTGATCACACCCAAGATATTCTGTTCACAGAATCAGTTGCCCCCCCGAGTCAGTTGTAATTTTTTTGCGACTCAGGGATCTACCCAGTGGCTAGCTGCCTGACTGCCTGTTTATTCGATTGATCTAGCTGGCGATACGTGGTCCAGCACTCATGTTCATAATAAAGTGCCTCGTTTTAAAATTGCTGTTGCACGCTTCACGACAGCTGGAATTCTGAACAATTTCTTGGAATATACGTACCTTGGCTCTTGGAAGCGAAGAAGCTGTCTGCTGGCCCACTTTCCCACTCTTGGCGCTGTGCTTCCACATGGCCCACAGGATGCCCGTGTAAAAAGTCACCAGGAGCACCAGCGGTGCGACGAACACCATAAGGAACACGAATCCCATATACACCTGACGGTGGTACAGCGGCATGCCGCGGTCATAGAATATGGACGCGCAGAAACACTTTCCTGGAGCCACCTCTACGCTGTGGAACACGTAGACGTTCGGTAGCGAAGGCAGGCAGGACGCTAGCCAAGTGAGGGCAGCCAAGCGCCAAGGGTCCGGGCTTGGCGCCAGCGGAGTGGCAACGGCGATGTGCCTGTCCAGCGCAATAACCACCAGCATGTATGTCGACGAAACGAGCGCGAAAGTCTGCAAAAACTTGAACAGACGGCAGAAGGCATCACCTGCGATCCACAGCCTGCCCATCACTTCCCACACAACCTGTGACGTCATTGTGATGCAGGCCACCAAAAGGTCCGCGATGGCCAGGTTGAGGAATAGCACCCTGGCCTTGGACACTCGTCTGTGCTGCCGCTTGAAGACGAGCTTCCAGCAGACGATTGTGTTTCCCACGACCGATGCGACGATCATCACGATGATAATGATGATGCGGGCTCGTTTGTGGTAGCGTGGGCCCAATATATCTTCGGCGTTAGCGGCGACAATGTCAGTGGCGTTTGCGCTGATCAGAAATGTCAGCGTGCTGTTTTCGAACTGATCTGCGCCATGAATGTGGCCGGGCGGTGCAGTCATTTTTCACGTAGCTGTTGTCTTGAAACAAAACATCTTCAGGTTCGAACCTTGCTGCTCTTGCTTTCGACAATCAAAATATTTGCAGCAGAACTTGTGCCCTCCTGCAGCGCAGGTCTCTTATGAAGCACTGCAGGCAGTCCGCATCGGAAGACTAGCACTGACACGGTACCTGTTGCCTTTGTTTCTTGCACAGACTTGCTGCCCCTCTGTTATAAAAAGAAAATAACCAATAATTACACATATAAAAACAATTCCCTCACACGGCTGTATCCTCGAAACAACCGCATTCCGTACCTCTTTTATTAACCAATGTGGCTCGGCTTCTGTGAAACAGTCAGAGATATTTTGTGAAAGGACGCTGTTTCGCAGTTGCTACAGATTGCGTTTGAAATTACAAATCTCCCTGTGGGCACTATTTGTAGAGAAATGGGGCAGTAGTGTGTCAGCGCTTTGTCTTTCTCTTGCCTGTACACTTCTTTATTCTAATAATGAACCGCGTAACACTTTGTTGCGAGCGTCTTTTGCAAAATCTACGAGCCGAGATCCAGAAAATGAGCACTAACGTCAAGGCCACTTCTAAGTTTCAGGTTAGAATAGTCTATATGCCGCGGGCCTCACGTTTCATTCTTCACTGCATGGTTTACAGCCTTATTAAATAAGTAATGTGTGCGGCTACATCTTTCTTTTTTTTTCAAATCAGTGGCACGGCCAAATAACTACAGAGTGATACAATTAGATGCAAACTGAATTGTGTACTTTACCAGACACTGAAAACATGTTCGCGTCAAAATACCCATTCCTCCACAAGTAGCTGCTTGAATCAGCGCGCGAATAGGGCTCAGTACCTGTGATGCACGGCGTACGGAAAGGATTACTGCAGCTATTCTAACAGTCCAATTAGTATATTAAGAATCACGCACAGCCTAGAAGGAGTGCACAATTATGCTGCGAATAGACAAGCTATCAGCAAACGCAAAGCGTGCAAATGGTACCGGAAGTTGCTCTTATTGTTCCCTGTATTCTCAACGCAATATATAAAAACAAATTCTCCAGTCATAGGAAAGTTTTGCTTCGATGATAACAAAATTTTTTTTTCGCATGGCAATCTTGTAATAGTAATGTTCTAAATTATCGAATGAAGTAGAATGTACCCTCCGCAACAGTGACAAACATTCTCGAGACGTGCTTCACTGAAAACACTATTGCGTGTTCGTATACCATTCGCAGGTTAATATTTTTTATAAAATGCTAGTTCGCAATACGTACTTCCGTACTACCATTGTTTTGTGTCGTATTGCAGTGGCGTCACGGTCGACTTCGCAACCGGTCCCTCCTTGTTGAGCGGAAAGAAACACATTGAGAAGCGCTTCTACAAAGGAGACAAGAGAAAATCGCAAGCAACGTCACGCAATGCCTTCGCGTCGCTCACGTCTACAGCCATTCTACACTGACGTGTCTCAGGCCGTGGGCGCGTGCAAAGAACGCGTAAGCGTAGGCCTCAGTTAAAGCACCCACTCTGAGTAAATAGCAACATCATTTTCGCGACAGTGCCATTCCAGATGCCAGCCGCAGCTTTGACCCGTGTCTGCCCGGTTGGGTTTTCACGCTACAATATTTTAGTGGCCCATTCAGCACTACTCCCTTGGTACGCCACGTGCCAGATGGCGTGATAGCTTTGCAACACGCTCACTCAAGGCGCGGCTGCTATTTCGGTTCCATTCCTTCGCCTTCCTTCATGTAACACTACCTAGCGTGCAACTCATAACCGCCTATGGTTCCCGGCAGTCGTTACACTCCTTCCATTTTTTTATTCTCCCCTTCCTTGGCGTGCGGAATGGTCGTGAAACGTAAGGGAGGAGCAGTCACACAACAGCGCCTCTAACTGCCGAATGAAATGTCGTCTTGCATCGATCGTTTACAGCATGGAATCGAGGGAGAGCGCTCTAAGCTATGCTTGGCGTGATGGCGCTCAGCTTCGTGCCTCTTTAAGGCTTTGATTTCTGTATGGCTCACTGCCTTTTTATTCTCACCAATGGCCCTATCAAACTTCGGCAATGGTCTTTGTGGGTTCCGGAGGAACACAGGTGAAGAACATCTCACTAACGTTTCTCTGCTCGGCTTCAAAGCTAACGGAAGACTAATCTTTAAACAAATGACGAGCATATGACCAACATAACTATGTCGGATTATTGTTCTGAATAAAAACTGATTCCCTGACTGCCTTTGGCTACGTTGACCTTTGACCAGCAGCAAAAGACGCAATTATATCTTTCAAATTAGACTTACAAATATTCCTGCCAGTCTATTCAAATTCGCGACGCCATTACCAGAAAGCACGGGCTGGCACTGTTTTGGAGTGAACGGTGATGTAGCGTGGCCTTTGAGATCCTCACCCAAGAATCGGCATCGACGCACGCATTTTACTGGCGATGCCAAGGAGGTTCTATAATACTTGGGCGAAGCCGGCCGCTGATGGCGCCATCTGTATTTCGTTTTTCAGACCTTTCTGGTTCATAAAAGCTCTGTTGTCGGTGACAGTGACAAATAATAACGACCAACTATTGCTTGTTTGTCCTCAGCATGCTCTTAAAGCCAACGGCCGCCCCTTAGCGCAGAACCTGGAAATGGGGACGTCTTAGAGGATGAGGAAAAGCGCCAAAAGGGATAGAAAAATAAATTACAAGGACATTATATTATCCGATTGCATGTTTGGTAACATATGACAGCGTGTAATGAATGCATAAACAAGTGCGGTGACAGTAGAACTACAGGTGATCTTCAAGCAGCAAGAGGCGAAGATGGAAACCCGTTTCATCTGTGGCGCCTTCATTTCTGTTGTTAAGGGAGCGACCGGCTGCAGAGAAACTTCGAAATATCTGGAAATTAACTACATTCGTTGGTCATAGCGTCAGAACTGCACACTATAAAGCGTCATAGTTCTGTTGTGCCGATTTCTCTCAAACGTTCTGAACCCGCAGCAGCCTTCTATTCTAACCTAAAAGCTCCGCCATGCACACACAGCGTCAACAGCAACCATACTACCAGTGGAAATCTGTAATTGGAGATCTGTAGAGTTGGAGATTACTCAGAACTTTCGCTGCATGATCAGATTCACTATGCATTTTCGAAACCGTTCGTAAAATAGTGAATAGTTAAATGTTTTAAAGAGTTCAGGTAGCCTAACGAGCCTATGGCATCAAGCTAAGATGTGCTAGTTGGTTGCCCCTTCCCTGCGCCAACAGCCGTCCAAAATAGCATGCGGTATTTATGCTGTCTCATTTCATGCGCGCTTGGGAACAAAGCCAAGAAATCGTGGCTTGCATGAATTCTTCCAAAGATAACAGCAGTGCATCGCTGCTTTTTCAGGTGCGCTCAGTTAGAGCTGTAGACTAACGTCGGCATTCAACACCAGTTCACGAACTGTTTCTGGAGCCACTTTTACGTCAAGAAGCATTTTTTTTTTACTTTGTAGCTTCAGTAGTTTGGTCTATAACCGTAACTTCTGGGTTGTAGTGTTCGATTAATTAACTCTTACAAGCAGTCCAAGTGTAGAGGGGGCTTCTAAAATGTTTCACTAAGCTGCTCGAGCGCGACAATTAATTAGAGCTGTTCCCTGACATGTTCACAACCTCACCTAATTTCTGCTTAGAGCGGTGGGCCACTCGCCTAAAAGACAGCAGCCTTGCGAAGTTGCATAACAAGCACCGCATATCAAGGCCACAAATAAACCAAGGAGACATTCTCGCGACATCTGCACAGCTTGCCGCCCTGCATCACTAAATAACAAGCAAAGAGGCTGTCACCGGCGGAAGTATGAAAAAACACATCATATATAGACGGAAGAAACCTGCTTTGCGGCAGCAGCGCTTATCTTGCAGCTTTAGGAGCTTCAGTAATTACCCCAAGATGTAACTCCTGTACCCCCCCCCCCCCAACCCCCTCTTCCATACTCGTTACGATTCCACAATACTAACTGGCCTTATTGGGTGGGCGGTGGGCAACAGATAATAAATCCGGCAGACGAGTAATTACCTTCTACGAAAGAAATATTCAGCTCAGCGCGAGTCATCGTCTCTTGAGAGTTTAATTAGGAGTGATGTCAGGCGAAAAGCTTGGGATGTAATTCGAGTAGAAAAGCAGCGAGGATAACGTCAGGGTGTCCTCTCACAAAATTAAGAAAAAGCGACTTCGTGATGTGATCTCTGACTTGTGGAAAGTGGGTGTCTCTGGTTTGCTGCATTCTAATTTTTTTCCTTGCAGTCAAGAAAGCCAGAGTATTTGGCTCTGCTTGTTGCTAGGGGTTGAAATCGGAGCAATCTGTGAAGTCCGAGAGTCCTAAATACGACAACATTAACTCCGTTGAGTCATGTGTTTTTGAACTAACAGAATAAAATTAAAGATGGCCAGCAAATTGCGTTTACGAGATCAGTGGCCGTGGTGGTGAACAAATCCTGTTTTCCAAATTAAAAAAAGCGGATGACACAAATGCTCTAGAAAATAGAAGGGCATTACGGTTCATCACACCGAATATACTCAGAAACCGCAGATTCTTGTTGCATACGATCTGCCACTTCATGCTGGATAGAGGATCGAATCAGGACCCAAGACTACCAACTGAAACAGTGGCTCAGGTTATTTCTTTAGTAAAATGACAATCATTTCTGTTCGTATTCTGGACAACATTATGCATTACTATTAAGATCTTGTCAGTTCTGAAACGAAACACTGCGCACATTTCGGAATTTCCTCAGGGGTGTACACTGACCACCAGATGCACTTTTCATCAACTGAGCATTTCGCAGGAGGCCTCAAGTCACCACTAACATCTTATTGGCAATATTTCAAAGATGGCAACAACGAAAGGCGTTTGCCGATTTCTTAAATTTCTTTTCGCGCCCCGTGTGCTGTGCGGCGGCTTGGTTTCTATGGAGTCAAAATGCTAAGGAGCCCGTGTGCTGTGCGATGTCAGCGCACGTTAAAGATCCCCAGGGGGTCGAAATTATTCCGGAGTCCTCTACTACGGCCCCCTCTTTCTTCTTTCCCTCCTTCCTTTATCCCTTCCCTTACGGCGCGGTTCAGGTGTCCGCCGATATATGAGACGGATACTGCGCCATTTCCCTTCCCCTAAATTCAATTATTATTATTTTCGTGCACTTAGACATAGGTTGCCGATTCACTGGATACTGCCAGACTTTCATGATACTATTCGATCACGTACAGCGTTTTAGCATTTCATATGTGCTGTACTGGCCTCGGAACGTGATGACGGTGTCGTATTCGCAGTTTTTATTCTATGACTGCTCACAGGCGGCTGCCTAAATAGCACGCCTGAAAAAGAGACGTGCACTCGTGGACGGTTCAGGTGTCCAACAATATATGAGACAGATACTGCGCCATTTCCTTTTCCCAAAAACCAATTATTATTATTATTACTCGTGGACGCTCATCATGCTCGGATCTGCAAAAGAGGACACAGGCACAATAGAGAACCAAACCGATAAACTGTAGTAGTTTTAAGCCACACGTCGGTTTATTGCGCTTGTGTTGTCTCCTTCTTTTGTCCCGTCTTTCGCGCTGTTTGAAGTATGAACCTTCACCAACAAGCCCAGTTCGCCATATTTATTGTGGGGGCTCTGAGCGAGCATTTAAGAAGACGTATGGTTAAGTTATGAGTTAGGCAGGCAGAGCAGAATGGTGGGTCCAGAAATTTATCTAGAAAACTAAACTAATGTTCAACAATCTCGGAAGATAACAGCTGTTTACAATTGGTATCGAGGTGCTGGAACTGGTTAGGGAATACGTCTACTTAGGGCAGGTAGCGGCCACTGATCCGCATCATGACAGCGAAATAGCAAGAAGAATAAGAATGGGGTGGAGCGCATATGGCAGGTTCTCTCAGATCATGAATGGCAGTTTACCAATACTCCTCAAGAGAAATGTAAGCAGCTGTATCTCACCGGTACTCAGGTATGGGACACAAATGTGGAGTCTAACGAAAAGGGTATAGCTTAAGTTAAGGACCACTCAGCGAGCTATGGAAAGAAAAATGATAGGTGTAACATTAAGAGATCGGAAGTGGGAAGAGTGGGTGAGGGAACAAATGCGAGTCAATGACATCCTATTCGAAATCAAGAGAAAGAAATGGGCTTGGGCAGGGCATGTAATGCGAAGGCAAGACAACCGCTCGTCCTTAAGGGCAACGGAGTGGATTCCAAGAGAAAGTAAGCGCCGCAGGTGGCGGCGGAAGGTTAGGTGGGCGGATGAGATTAAGAAGTTTGCAGGCAAAGGGTGTATGCAGCTTGCAAAGGACAGGGTTAATTGGAGAGACATTGGAGAGGCCTTTGCCCTGCAGTGAGCGTAGTCAAGCTGATGATGGTGGTTAAGTAGACTTGGCAGGTGGGCGTCAGAACGAATTCGACTGAACATTTGGTGCTCGATGCCAGAGTTTCAAAACCACGGATATTACCGTAGAGGCTGCGGCTTTGCCAAAGTGACATGTTTTTCGGCACTCCTCTGTATTTATTTTTATGCAAGACAAAAACAAATGAGTTTCGTCCGCACGACATTTTCTCCAGCCCCTCATTTGAAAGTCTTGGGCTTAGTGTTAAGCACGCTATTTGTCTTCGCCGCCAGTCCATCGCGGCAGTGGCAGGACCTTTATGGGAGCAACTTGCTTTATTAAACAAAGCCCCCCCCCCGCCCCCCCCCGAAAAAAAACGATGATGTTTTGCACTAGGTGTAGGCGTTTTTTTTTCTCCATAGTTTCCTTTTTTTTCTCCTTTCTGGCGGGACGCGTGAATTACGGGATGTGTCAAGCGTGGGTAGGACCGGCTCGAAAATACACCTCGTGAGGCTCTAACTGGCTGAGACGGTGGTCCGAAAGGTCCTATTAAGACGCCTCCCGAAATCCTCAGATTGTTCAAGGCGCACGTGAGTACGCGGTGCCTACAATAAGCCCAACCCGTCATCTGGAAAAGTTCGACGTCTCAAGTTTCTTGAGCAGAAAATCCTTATTCCTCACCGCGTGTAATGAGCTCGCTCTAAGCCAGAGTCACTGCTCTGATTTAAGGCACAGTCACCGTTTTCATTACGTAGGCGTTAGGGAGGCCGCATGTAGGTATTGCGTAATGCAAACGAAGATGGAAAGGCGTTTCAGATTGAGACAGTATACATGACTTCTTCCGACCTATCTTATATAACAATGAAGAAAAAGATGTTCGAATCGTGCTGAAAAATGGCACGCGGCCACGGCTACATTTTCCATTGCGATGGCGCCACTAACGGGGTCAATAACATAGCCTAAGCTTAGCTGAAACAGGGGATTGTCATGTGCTAAGACAAGTGCAAAAAGAGCGCCCCGAGAGCACAGGAATGCCCAGGAATTCGATTTAAACTGTTGTTAGCATTTCTTCTCACCATCTAGCGCATCATTCTGATCAATAAACATCCACGCGGCGATGTAAGCTTTACAACTGCAACATTTCGTCAAGTTGAAGCAACTAACAAACTACTTTGCTTCAGGAGTTTAATCTTAAGCAACGGATAAAAAGATGTAGACGTAAGACAACAAGCCCAGGATGGGCGCTCGCTTGCGCATCAGGGCTCTTGCTGTGCATCTCTTCCTTACGCCTGGGACTTTCGAAGCTTTGTTTAACAAAGCATTAGCAAATCTCTCGTCTAGCAATTGTGTTGATTGATCTCTGGGTTAAAAAAGCATTGGGCTTTTAACGTAGGTAAACCGAATATACGCGCAAAAGCCTCTGTTTCGCCTAGTTGGCAGCGCGTTTGCTGGGTCGTCAACAGGTCTGGCGACTATATTAGTGCGATAGTAGCATTAGTTAATGAAGACGACGGTATGCAATGCACAGCGCTAGATTGTGTATTTTAGTTCGACAGCGGTATTAGCGCATCAACACAAATCTGTGCAATGCACAGCGCGACAGCGTGTTGCAGTTTATCACGAGGCGTGGTCGGCTGTGACGATAGGATAGTGCTTTCGCGCAGTGGCCAGGAAAGCTGATGTATTCGCCCACCACGGGTTCGAATCCCACTCTTGGCAGTAGTTACTTTATTACAGCGACAGCTTTACTAGGCTATGTGGGCAGAGATAGTTTCCTCAAAATGTATCGGCAGCAGTTGTGGACAACTCAGAAGAGGTAGCATCAAACGAGTAGTTGTAATCGAAAGAGGGTGATGTGAGGATGTCGCCCGAAAAAAAAAATCCAATTTGGATGAATAGCTTGGATGAATTTGGATGAACGTACAAAAAGTGGGCGGTGCCAAAGCAAAAGTGGCGCCAAACTTAAAAACACCGAAAGTGTGGAACGCGTGACCGGTGCCAACCTGTGGCTCCAAATTTGAAAGTCTGAAATGATTACGGAGATGAAACGAGATAAAATGTGCAGTTAATCGAAATCTAATCAGTAATTAATTATTATAAAAGTGTCAAGAGGGAATTAAAGAAATAAAGATGAATTATTGTGAATTAAAGTGATTTTGTGTGATTTAAATATGAATTAATGGTACATTACTATGAACTAAGTTTGAATAAGTTGAATTAAAATTGAATAAAATATGAATTATTATTGAATTAGGCTGAATAATGTGATTAAGATGTTAACTACTGGTACATTGAGATAAGTTAAGGGTGATTTATGCCGAACTAAAAGTGAATTAATTGTACATCAATTGGGAATTAAGATGAGCTGAGGTAAATCAATTGTGAATGAAGTGGTTAATTAAGGCACCAATTAATTTGTGAGGTGAGCTGGAAGATAATGAATAATTAAGGAAATAATTCAATATTCATTACGTTACGCTATGACGTAAGAGCGAGTTGTCGATGTGATGGCATCGGTGGCAGAGGGGAGCGTCCGCCACAGCTTGTCGCACTACCGTGAACTCGGAGGCCCCTAGCAACATGATGTCAGAGGCGCCGAGCGACGTGACGGCAGAAGCGCCGAGCGAAGACTCATCAGCCTGGCGGCCGAGGCTTTGAGCGACCAACCGCACCGCCCCCGGCCCAGTAGCCCAACAACCGGGCCCTCGGCTTAGTCTGAGGCCCACGGGAGAGCAAGCTACCATCTTTGATTACCAAAGTTGATTGACTGACTGACTGACTTATGGACGACGCAGCAAAAAAAAAAAAACGCGTGGAATGAGTTTACCTCCTCCTTCCGCTTCCGCTTCCGCGCGCCGCTCTTATTCCGGTCCCTATCTCGCCGCCTGCTCCCGCACGTGTTTTTCCGTATGCTGGGCGACGCGGTGATAATTGTGCATTTTGTGGGAATGCGCCGTCATGAGTAACATGCCTGCGGCGTCGAATAGTGGAGCTGTGACGTCGACCTCTGCGCCACATGCGAAAAGAAAACGTAAGAAGTGTCGTCGAGAGCAGGAGGCTGAATCAAGTGAACGAGAAAACAACCGTGGCGCCAAGTTTGAAAGGCGACCAGTGTCAAGGAGGCGTCAACGCTTTCGCAATCTTCCAATGCGGGTAGCCGCAGTGATCTCTAATGTTTTTTTTTTTTCGTTTATGCTTTGGCCGAGGTCATCCTCAAGGTAAAGCTTCACACAAACTCGATGAGCCGGTTAGACCTCCAGAAGCAGTGCTTTCACATTGAAAAGTGATGCGAAGTAATGTGATGCGAGTTTCAGCGTCATTATCGAAATGAATCATGTAATGCAATGGCGTCAGGTTATGTGTAAAGTGTTTAATGTCTTAAATGAAAAATAAGGAGTCTCACGACCAAGTAATGTGACAAATGGTCACATGTGACCGATGAATGCATTTGAATTATTTGCCGTGGGTCGCATGCGTCATGTGAGCGTGACAATCGATCATGCACCCATCTATTATGTAGCCGATACGTCAAATGACCTAGGATGACGCCACTTAACATAATCACAGGATGATGGCATCATTTCATGCGAAGGATGTGATTTACGCACAAGCACTGAACAGCTGAGGCCGTCAAAGTGCACAGTTTCTCGAACTCCTCTTTGAATTGATTGCCTTGGAGGAGGTTTTATCAGGATAAATGGTCGACAGTTGTTGCCTTTGTAATAATGACAAAACGTACACGAGTTCACCGCAACCCACCACAGTAGCTCAGTGCCTTTGGCGTTCGGCTCCTGATCCCAAGTTCGCGGGATGGAATTTCGGCTGTGGCGGTTGAATTTAGAATGAGGCTATTGTGTTGTGCCATTGCAGCTCACGTTAAGGAACGCCAGGTGTTCTAAATAAATCTTAAGGACCCCACAACGGTGTTCGTCATAGCCCAAGTGTCATTTCGGTATGTTAAACTCGACATACCGCATATCATCACCACGAGTTCACTGCAACCTATCCTAAAATTGGCGACCTTAACTGCTACTTGGTGGCAGCGGGTACTAACGTTGACCTTGGCAGGGAGTGTTATCACTCTACCACTGAAATTAATCGGCCACTGTCCTACACAAGCTTACTGATACACGGAAATGTGTAAAGAAAACGCCTCAAGTGCGATCAGGCGTAGGCTTTTCATGTAAAACGAACGCAACCAAGGCACGTCGGGACACTAGTAAAATCAGTACTGTACGCCGTAGGCTTACGCAGCTAAAGGTTAGAGCACTTTGTAATAACTAAGCAATTAACTAAGCTGAATTTAGAGACTACTTAAGCACTGGTGATTTTTGGACAGTGGCAGCTATAAATGAGTGAGATGGGGACATTGTAAAACAATGCTGAATATTTTGAGGCAAACAAGCAAACTGCAGATAGTGCAGTTTCTTTACTCGTAACCTAACTGTTAACCTTAAAAAAAAAAAAGTGCGCCAAATTAGAACTGCTCGATGAATCAGCGCGTATGCTGGCCACTGCGTGCTGGGTGCCCATCGTCCAATGGTCACTGACGCTACTGTCAAATTTGCCACATCCCATGTCGTTGCTGGCGCGTGCTAGGTTCCACAATGCTTTGCTTCTCGCGAGGGCTTTCTTCACAATGCAGAAAAACTGCGCAGGAAAAATCGTCATGTCTCCTAAAATGCTGTCATTTGAGCCGCTATTTGTGGCATCGTGCAATGGGGCTTTTTTATTTAGTTAGATTTGCGCTCAGAAAATCTTAGCAGGGTATTTTTTATTGTGTTTTCTTGATGAACCTACGCGCAATTTCTTTGCTCACTTCTTTTCTTTTTTTGTCATTCTAGGGCTCGTCACTTAGAGAATGTGCCTAGATGCACCGCACGCATAGAGTTTCCTATTGTCCTGCCGCATGCGAAGAAGTAACTTGTTCGATGATTCAAAACAGCGTAGCAAACATGGACAAATGGGAGACTTAGGGACTCAGAGGAACGCAGCGCCTGTCTTGTCTTCCCTTTTGTCCATGTTTGCTGCGCTGTTGGGATCGTGAAGATATACCAACTCGCCCGACAGTCTTAATTTATTAACTTGTTTGACGTCCATTTCAATTCTTGATAATTATTAGAAATTTTCGAGACCGGATCAGCAGCAATTAAGGATGATGCTGAACAGCTTTATATCTATAGCATAGGGTAGCCCTGGCTGGGGGGTGATTGTTCACCCCTGTGAGCCTTGTTTATGTGAAGCGATTTGGGGCGGAAAAAACTGCTCCTTACTTCCCACTGTGGTCTGTGCAAGGTCTACGGTTGTTTTGAAGTTTCTAAGGCTGCATGCTGTAGCTTCTATAGTGTCGCTGCTCTTAATCAGTCCGCGGGCCGCTAACCGAAAAAGGGCAAACAAAACAAGAGACAAGATCGCTCATGAATTCCGCTTCGACCAGCCTCTTCTAGCATAAAGCAACCTGTGGCGAACGACATTTTCCTTCACCGCCATACAAAGCTCGCGTCTTTTGAAATTGCTTTTGTTGGGCGCACAAGTTCTCTTCGACGAGCCCAAAGAGTTTTCGCTGAAGCTAGTCAACTTCAAGCCTCCATGAACATTCGACTTCCGAGGTGAATTGGGGCACACTGTTTCTAGGAGGTAACGTCTCAGCTGTGTTCCATCACTGCGCCCTCCATGCCTTTCCGCTGGTAAATATGTTTCAAGAAAAATCCGCTACATGGCAGAATTAATCGGTACAGTAATTTTCTCGGTGCTCTAAAGCAGAGCACTTCTACCAAAGCCATTCGCAGAATTCAAAAGGGCACTTTCGTTCGCTTTCATGATATAAAGACTTGCGAGTCGGATCCATGCAACAAATTCGCCGGCAGTGATGAGGATCAACTAAAAAGTAACTGGCATATGTTTTTTGTAGGTACCGTGTACCGCTCACAAAATCCCGCAGTGGCTGAACTCTAGTCTCGTCGTTTCTTGTATTCACTTGGCTGAGTCGACGTCTGATGTTAGGACAGTGGTACAGCATCGTAGGGTGAAGGGTAGGCAGGCCGTAGGCAATACCAGTAACGTCCTATGTGGGGAGCGAACTTTGAGATGCAAGGCGGTTATGGAATGAATCTCCGCATTGGAATCAAACAAAAATAACTAACTTTATAAATTCGAGCTCTCCTTTCGGCTGACGAAGAAGGTTTTTTTTTAAATAAAAAAACGCACCGGAAACCTTAAGAGCAAAAATAAGTAGGCGACACAACCAGCTTAGGTTAACTTCTCCAGTTGTTGCTAGAAAATTATTTCAGCGCCACTGCGCTAATTTTTTCGGACGAGCACACACACAGACATGTGAGAATGGGCGCCCGTCCTTTCTTGGCTGTCTTTGTGCTCGTCCAGAAAACGTTCGCTGAATTTCTTTTTTAGAAACACTGCATAATAAACTAGCCCCACCACTAATGTTAACTTGTCCAAGTTTCTGCCTTAACGCAGAAAGTTTTCTACACTCATGGCACCAGTTGATGTGATATCTATTATCTGCATTTGTCATGGTATTCAGAGAGTCGTTGTTGGAAGTTTGTCTGTGACTTTTTTCTTCTTCGTCTTCGTCGTTTTCTGCGCGCTTTGTTGTCAAGAATAGATTAATAACTAGCCCAAACACATATTTCATTAATATTCCATGGATTTAGAAAAGCAAGATTTTCGATTCGATATTCGAAAATTTTGAATATTCCCCCAGCCTCACTTCAAAGTATCCACAGCCCACATTTTTTTTTTGGCGGCGTGTATTTCGGGGATAACGCTGATTTCTTTTCCTGCCTAGCATTCGAAACAGTAGTGGCTCGTTAATATGAATAATTTGGTTCCAGAGCAAAACTTTTAATGAATCGAGTCGTCCGTAATAATGAATTGCGGAGATTAAATATTTAGAAAAAACACACTATGATTACGGCCTGCTTCTGTGCGAAGTGGTGGTCAGTGATGTTGAAATTAGATACAATTTTGGATGCTCCGAGCTAATTATCTTGGATTCCATTGTGTATTAAATAATGTGGCTCAGCTGCATGCGCGGTGTCGTAGCGGTAATGTTAAGTTAGCGATAACGATAAAAGAGAAAGAGAGCATTGTTTGTGAGAGAGAGAGAAACATTTATTTTGCATCCTAGGGTGTCCGACATCTGCTAGAATAAGATGAAAGAGACTCGGTCAGGTTGCAGGCTTTAAGTGCGTGATGAGAATTACAAAGTTTGCCGGCATTAGGCAGCCGCGCCTACCGCATGGCAGGGGTAGCTAGACTTTTTGTCATGCAATCTATTTAACCTGGGTGATAATGATAACTGTATAAAACAAGTAAACCGACTGCACTGCACTGAGTAGCCGGCTATCAGTGCTCGCGTGACGGCGGTAAGTGTGAAAGAATGCCATCAGTAATATATTATTCCCTACCTAATGAAGTTATGTTTGGAGTAGCGGAGCAAAAAAAAGATTTGCGCCTTAAAAAATCTCGCCTCAAAGACGTCTGTCGGAGTTCCCTGGACGATTTCACTACTTCTCTGTAACCATCATATGGACCCTAGATAACGAGACCTATCCGAAAGTTGCTTTGCCTTGCTACTGAAATATGTCTTTCCTTATGCAGGAACATTACATGATTCCGCAAAAAAAAATTTCATTAAATTACTACCGTAGCTCCTGCAGTTCGAAGTATTGCTTTCGGAGCATCAAAGAAGTTTGTGTAAGAGGGCCCAGATGTGTAGTTTGCCAACAGCCCTTTCGAATCTTGTGCGGGATGAAAACAGTCATCTTTCTTCTTTCGCTTGAGAGAACTGCGAATGCTTGTTCGTTTTCGGTTACCTGCATGCCTATGCCGCACATTTAGGCAACTGGGACTGTTGCGCCTGTATGAACGGTTTGAGTGTTTTGGGTGTGTTCTTCAAACTAAAATAAACGACGTAAATGCCCGCATAATATAGAAGAGTCTTCAAAGGACCGCACTCCCACGCAATAGGCGCCTACGCAAAGTGGAAGGAAACTAGTTTCTGCCGGTTGTCATGCGTACGTTCAACGCTACTGAGACAGCCGCTTTCTTACTTCCGTGTGTCGCTGCCGACCCATGCCTTATTTTACCAATACGCTGCCTTGAGTCTCGTCTCTGCTACTGCTATTCTTAGAGTATTCCATTATCGCTCGCCTAACCGCCAAGCAGCTCCAGCAATTTTGCGTTTCGGATCTCTCTTCCGCCCAAATAAAGCTGAAACTTCCCCGGGGTAGAAACTAGTTACGTTCCTAACTAGCGCGTACTATGGAGGGCAATATGTTAAGGTTTTTGCTGTGCACAAAAGGCACTCAGCTCAGCAGACGCTAATTTATTTGTGACTTTCTTCGAGCTTACTTTCGAGAATCATTGACAAGAATGGCGTTTTCGCAATGTCCAGACTGGCGCGTAGCTTGACTTCTGTTAGAGCAGTCTTGTAGAAGAACTAGCGAATGCGGCTTCCACTTTCATGGATTTTTTTCTTCTTTTCTAGGAGTAGCTTCGAATCATGTCGTTTGTGCTTTCAGTAAGAAGACATCTTACGCCCTTAGCTTCGATGCAAAAGGCGACGAAACCATCTGATAATCTTTACTGTACGATCTAACCATTACGTACGAAGGTTGCAATAAGTAGAGAAATGCATTAGTTTTGCGCGTGAAATTTGTCTTGGGTGCGCTATCAGAAAACGAGATAAAACCTTAGTTAGTTGTTGCTAAGGACTTCGAAGTCACGTTAACTAATCCACGCTGACTAATCGATATGGCCTACAACGCCCATTGACCAAAGGGCAGGATTTCAGTGAAGAACTTCGGAAAAATTTTCTCGCAATGAAAAAAAAAAACAAAAACAAAACACAAGGAATTATTGAAAAACATCACGAATCCTAGCAGTGCAGCAATGCATTTGTAAAATTATAGAAAGAGAAAATCGGGGAAAACTAATACTTAAACTTTTCACGATATACTGCCTGGATTTTTTTTTCTTCTTTACGAGCCTTCAATTATTCATAGCCTCCTCCTGTTCTATGTGACGTCCTAAATTTTCCACACGTCACCAGAGGAACTCCGTTAATCCGAGCAGGTGAAATAGAACTGCCTCCGTGAAATTACCTCGCTTGATATGACAGAAAGAACAGTTATGCTTTTCAGTGTCGTGTTGAAGACCTTCGTTCGTCGTCACTTGCTCTCGATGGAGAGGCAAATAATAATAATTGGTTTTTTTTGGGGAAAGGAAATGGCGCAGTATCTGTCTCATATATCTTTGGACACCTGAACCGCGCCGTAAGGGAAGGGATAAAGGAGGGAGTGAAAGAAGAAAGGAAGAATAGGTGCCGTAGTGGAGGGCTCCGGCATAATTTCGACCACCTGGGGATCTTTAACGTGCACTGACATCGCACAGCACACGGGCGCCTTAGCGTTTTTCCTCCATAAAAACGCAGCCGCCGCGGTCGGGTTCGAACCCGGGAACTCGACCGCGGCGGCTGCGTTTTTATGGAGGAAAAACGCTACGGCGCCCGTGTGCTGTGCGATGCAGAGGCAAATGAGGCAGCATTCGAACCGTGACGTGGTATCTTTTTAGATTCGCGATGTGTAAACTTTTTTCTGCGCACTTGCAATATTTATTTATTGATTGATTCAGTTTTCCTGTCTCTCTGAAAAAAAAAAAAGATCTGTTATACCTCTAAATAACGTCACTGCGGCAGTCGCTCCAGGGCACAAGTATTGCGAGGCCCATAACAGTTCGCATTTCACGCAGAGAAGCGTCGTATTACGGCACTTGATGTAAATATTGCGAAAAATCACAGAGTAATTTCAAAATAAAGCAAGAGAAAAAATACCCGATGGCCACACAATTGGACTGGAAGACATCGCAGCTAGAGGTTCTCAAATATAAATTTTGTCCTTTTCTTTTTTTTTTGTTTCATTGTACACTGGACAAAAGTCCACAGCAGAGAGGGATTCGGAAGAATAACAATATGCGTGAAAAATTCCCTGAAATGGCGTTCACTGAATTTCGCTTTAACTATACTTTTCTAGATTTTCTAAGCAACAGAATGAAGAATTACAGGTGCGTGCAGCAAAACCGGCCAGATTTTAAAAGAGCAGCAGTCCGAAATTTTTCATGGCGTGTTTTTTCCTTGAAATTATGGCTTAGACATTAGCCGCCACTAATTACCACTTGGTGTTCAGCCATGCCAGGTAAATTTATAACTATATTTGTTCTTTATGCATTATTCTGTGTTTGTTTCAACAGCCAAATGGTATCTGTAACGTCAAAAGGGAGTCGAGGCAACCTTGAGGCCACGAGGGAAAAAAATTGATACACTGCGTCGTAATCACTGCTTCCTCATTTTTCAATTCTCTCAAACTCTGACGCCAGCCTGCCCTAAAAGCTTTCAGAACAACAAATGAACAAGCAGCTATTATTCGCTGCTTCTGTGTGTCTCACATGACCTCAATGCTTTCTCCATGAAATTAATATACTGTTTTCTAACTCGTCTCTCATGTCATAGCCACCTCTCGAATGTTGCAACTGAAACTGAAAGTGAATGAAAATTATTAGACATTGAATTATGCATTGTTTACTGGAGCTTAGACGAATTCCATGGGGTGAACCATGCGCAGTGATGTGTTGCGCATCACTGCAAAATAAGAACAAGAATTTTGTGTTAATACCCTTTTACGTGCTTGTGGGTTGGAGTCAAATACTGCTGAGAATATAAATTGAGTCGGAGATTACTTTTTGAGCAACGACCTTGTTGGCTCCTCTCTCGTACCCCGGCGCAATACCCCAGCTATAATGATATCCTTTATATCTTGAAGTATTATAACTACAACTGAGTGGACTGCGATACGGTCGTATTGCGATTTTGTCGCATACTGCTTTATTACAATGCCTCTTGTTTTGCAGACTGTGTAGAACGAGCGTTTTGTGGCTGATGTTTGTTTTTTTTTGTCTTGCTTTCGTAGTTTCCTAGTGTCAAACATACTGATTAATGTTACTTCTTCATCGAGTCATCTCACTGCAACTGGTGTGTCCCGTGGCGAAATGCCTGCTCCTTGTTACAGCTATGTCGTGTTTCGCAAGATGTTGTGCGTTGTTGTGCATTTGTGTCCTCCACTGCGAAAAAGAGAAGCTAATGCCACTGACAAGATAAAGATCGAGTACCTCATATACGATTCTATAAATAAAATAAAAACGATGTTGCCTCACTGAGGCGGCCGGTACATGGAGACCAGGAACTGAACGAAATTGTACCTCTGTCTGCGAGTGCAATCAAGGCCTACTTCCTAGTCTCCGCTTCATCAGCCATAAAATCGTAATTTTTTAAATTCATACTGATGACCAACAATTCCGAAAATGCGAAAGGAAATTTGTGCTATCTGCACTAAACAAATGTCATGCAGCATGAAGACTATAGAAGAGAGTGTGAGTGTAAAAGCCACGTGCCGCGATTTAATAACAATAATAATAATAATTAGTTTTTTGTGGAAAGGAAATGGCGCAGTATCTGTCTCATATATCGTTAGACACCTGAACCGTGCCGTTAGGGAAGGGATAAGGGAGGGAGTGAAAGAAGAAAGGAAGAAGGAGGTGCCGTAGTGGAGGGCTCCGGAATAATTTCGACCACCTGGGGATCTTTAACGTGCACTGACATCGCACAGCACACGGGCGCCTTAGCGTTTTTCCTCCATAAAAACGCAGCCGCCGCGGTCGGGTTCGAACCCGGGAACTCCGGATCAGTAGTCGAGTACCCTAACCACTGAGCCACCGCGGCGGGTGTGCCGCGAGTTCAGAAAACCGAAAGAAGCCTGATAATTGTCTTTATCAATCTCTGTATCAATTGTAATTGCTTATTTAGATAAAAGCCAAATTAGCATTAGGAGCGGAAATAAGCTGAGGAAAACGTGGAATTCTTTAGTTCCAGCATTAGGTATTTCCGGATGTCGACGGCGGTCTGCCAACTGAGCTGCTTTTTATAAGAGTTACCTCTTACTCATCACGTTTCGAGATTTCGTGGGGTTTGCTACTGCCCTTGATCACAGCGTCATCTGTGGCAGCAACTACTCATCACGTTTCGAGATTTCATGAGGCTTCTACCACCCTGAGATCAAAGCGCCATCTGTGGCTGGAACTAGAAAACAGCGCATCTCGCATTGAGACTTCTAGCGCCATCTACAATAGCACTGTGGAAACAACCACCTGCCGCGTCCCAATGATGGCGTCACAGTCCAATATGGTGGATAGAAGTGAACTGTGTGAGTATTTCGTCAGAGGACGAAATGGCGGCATAGTTTCGGTTTCTCGAGTCCAAGACGCTGGCAATTAATATTGGTTGTTTGCGCTCACCCCCCCCCCCCCCTCCTGAACAAAAAATATCCTAAAGCGGGTAGGAAAACTGTCCCGTAAACTGACCACGGGCACCCATCCGGGTACAGTTGCATACCAAATTTAGTAGGCAAATAAGACCCTATGGGTTGTGGTATAGAAATAAAATCATAGTTAAATAACAGAGAAACATTGTATACATGCAATTACTAATTGAAGCGTTACCATATCGCACCGCAAGTTTAATTCTAGCCCCACCTTGACTCCCCAAACGAAGCAAATTCCGTTTGGGACGTATGTTGAGTGGGTGCAACTTGACATCGAGTAGACGTGCATCGTAATTTCTCTGATAGATGGCGCTAGGCGGCGATCGTTCCGCTAGGCGGTGTGCGTGCACGCGTAGCCGAGCATGGCAATCCACGCGGTCAAAGGGTATTACATTCCGTTTCTCGAGACGAGCGGCGCGCTCTTCATCGCTTTCTACACCTAGTAAACCAAACAAATAACGCTCGTTACTTCAATGTCTTCCAGACGGTGGCGGCCTTTTTGGAGTACATGACAACTCACGTATATGCTAGCTGAGACTTGACAAACCACATAATTCGAATTTCCAGCCTGTCGCGTTTATGCTCGCAAGCAGACTGGGTCTGCTTGCGCGGTTACCTTCTGTGATTCTCCTAACCGAATACCAACTTCATCAATAATAAGTGCTTTCGGACTGCACTGCGGCAGCGTTTATATTTTCTGCGCATGTAGAGTCATTTATATAATATAATATTTCGCGAGGCTATGAAGATTTCTTTTTGTTCACTAATCACGGTACGCGCAGTTTGTATCACAGTCCTCACATTATAATCGTAAAGCCTTTCGCACGCTGCCGTTTATATCTGTCACACAATACTGCAAACCGACAATTGTGAAGATGGAGATGGTACAAAGGAGGACACTTTTAAGTGAGGAAAATTACGTCATTGAACGCTTTTGAGCTGCATCGAAGTCGAGATGCAAATTTGCTGCACGTTGACAAACGCAATGAATGCGAAGTGCGACAGGCCATTGCTTATAGGACGATCGTATGTTTTATCTGCTGGGGCGCCAATTGTCGCACAAGTTCAAGAGAATGCTAGGAAAGCAAGGGCCGAGGAAAACAGGAACAAACTAATATAGCGTATGCGCGCCGTGCGCCAATGTAATGTGTAAAAAGAACAAGCATAGAAAAAAAAAGAAACGTCAGGTAGAGCACCGATAACGCAGGAGGCGCCATGTGACACCGTTAGGAAACAGAGACATAGTTAAATAATACACTGCGGTGTCATATCCCATATCATTACTCTTGTGAACCTTGTCATTAACTGGCGTCGAATTAAGAAAGTTATGCGCCTAAATTATACCTTATAGGGTTCCTTACTGGAGCGTAAACGAAAAATTAAATTGCTCAACGAAGACGCGAGGACCAGTATTTAGACTGAGTTATATTCCGAATTTTTTCTTTCTTTCAGTTTCCTTCGTTTACGTCTCTGTCAATGGCAGCTGAGACAGACGGGCTGATGGCTAGCAACGAATGTCAGCAGTTGGCTCCAGTATCCGAGCCGAGGGTTTGGTATGGACGCTGTGAGCAAATAAGAAACAGAACATCTATAAAACAAGGCCCGTGGTCGCGGTTTCTGCTATTGTCGTTGGTCTGAAGGTAAAATGCACGCACCATCTGTTTAGTTGGTTTCTTTGCAGTATGGCCTACCAAGTTACGGTTAAGATTGATTTCAGCTATCACGCAGAGGGTCGGCTCTTGTTTCCCCTTATCGGTAAACTTTGGCCCATGCTAAGCAGTTTCGTCCGAACTTATTTTTGTATTAAAATTATACGAGCTCTATTGACCAGGGGGGAAAAATATGCAGAGTGTGATTACAGACACTGATGTGGCCTAGTTCTCGACCGTCAAACGTGGCCTGTGCTCAGGAGATCGAAGAAGCGCTATTATGGTGAATCGTTTTGTGTCGCCTATTTTGGCAAGTACCGCGAATGCGACCTTGAGCCCTCAAACGATTTAGTATGATGTGACGTCACGACAGACTAGTCTGACAATAGAGCTTCAGTAAAAGGTCTCGCGAATTCAGTGAGCCCAAATCGTTTCGCGTATTGGGTTCAGGCCACAAAATCGGCAGCTCATCTGTACATTTCTGTCGAAGTGTCGTCGGCATCGCTGCTGTACTGAAACGTGTATTGACCTGATTAAATAACATGACAATGTTGGAGAGTTTGGACGCATTAGAAATCGCCGCCATTTCAGGTTGCGTTAGTGGTTTACAACGCGCTGGCTAGCAACATATTGGGTGTCTCAGCGAACACTTTAAATAATTATCAAAAATGGTTGTTCTAAAATAAAAACGTAGCTTTTCGGCATAGTATCGCCAGTGTTGGGGGACATCGTAAAATCGGTGAATCGTCTTAGGTAGTGAGCTGGTTAACTTATTTTTAGTAATTACCTTTTTAACCAGCAGAGTTGGGTGCCTAGTTGCAATTAGAGATTTGTATCCAGCCGTTAGTAAAAGCCATATTAGTTTTTCAAATTTCTAAAATGCGATTACCCCTGGCGCCGTGGCTCGACAAAATTTGGCTTTTTCGACTAGTTACGTGCTCTGGACGGGTTGCTTTAACTGCATGCTTTCGAAAGTACATGTATTTTCACACGATGCAGCCAGATTTTGTGGAGTAACAGCAGCGAAGGTAATCGCACTTTAATAATAATAATTGGTTTTGGAGGGAAAGGAAATGGCGCAGTATCTGTCTCATATATCGTTGGACACCTGAACCGCGCCGTAAGGGAAGGGTAAAGGAAGGAGTGAAAGAAGAAAGTAAGATAGAGGTGTCGTAGTGGAGGGCTCCGGAATAATTTCGACCACCTGGGGATCTTTAACGTGCACTGACATCGCACAGCACACGGGCGCCTTAGCGTTTTTCCTCCATAAAAACGCAGCCGCCGCGGTCGGGTTCGAACCTTCGAAGTTCTAAAAACTGATATGGCTGTTACTAACGGCCGGCTACAAGAGAGAGAGAGAAAAGTAATTTAAGGAAAGGAAAGGTGGAGAAGTCGGATGGTGGTAAGGTGACCCTGGCCAGCTACTCCCCACTGGGAAAGGGGGAAAGGAAGGTGAAAGGAGAGTGAGGGTGCGAATGGAGGGTGATGGTGTCATAATACAGTGAATTGCTTGTAGTGGTCTGGGTGAGAGGAGACTACACACAAAAATTTCTAATTGCAACTAGGTGCCTAATTCTAGTAGTTAAAAAGGTATTAAATATTAGTTAACCAGCTTACAACTTGAGAGGATTCACCGGTTTTCTGGTGTCGGCCAACACTAGTAATACTATGTCTTACTTACTTAATTACTTAATTGGTTTTGGGGGAAAGAAAATGGCGCAGTATCTGTCTCATATATCGTTGGACACCTGAACCGCGCCGTAGGGGAAGGGATAAAGGAGGGAGTGAAAGAAGAAAGGAAGAAAGAGGTGCCGTAGTGGAGGGCTCCTTAATAATTTCGACCACCTGGGGATCTTTAACGTGCACTGACATCGCACAGCACACGGGCGCCTTAGCGTTTTTCCTCCATAAAAACGCAGCCGCCGCGGTCGGGTTCGAATCCGGGAACTCCGGATCAGTTGTCGAGCGCCCTAACCACTGAGCCACCGCGGCGTCGCAAAAGCCATATTTTATCCCAAAATACCTTTTTTAAATTTTTGAACATGTTCGCTGAAACAGGTGGTAGATTTTATAAACAGAATAGGGCTGTTAATTACTGCCCATTGTGCGCAGTTGGCACTCCAGAGTTGCTTAACCAGGCACAAATTTAAAACTAAGTTAAACTTTTACATACTTTATGTGACACAGGCTAGCTCTACTTTTGCATTGAGCACGCTGTTATCATGACAGTCTATGATCTTACTTACCTTGGCATGTAGCAAACGAATTACGCCCCATACCTCGAGGGATGGTCTTCAAAATTTTAATATTCACTGCTCTTTGCTCTTTTGACTCGTGTAATAAAACTTGCTGCTGTGGACTGACCTTTATAAATCTGCGATAGACGTTTATTGCAGTTCGATTCGCAAATACTGAGCTGCTCTCAAGTTATATTCACATGCGTGGCAAGCACATGCATTGTTTCCCGAGTGCTGCTTGATATTCTTGTTTTCTTTTCCATTTTCGTTCTAGTTCAGTTAGATGCTGTGGTATTAAAGGGACACTGAGGAGAACTCTATCATTTTTTTTTTGTTAACAAAATCTGATAGTTCGGCATTTTATGGCTTTGTTGCCGCGTCTCCGGGCGCGAAAGATGCATTTATTTCAAAGAAATTTGGATTCAAAGATGAAAAAGTTTTTCCCGCCGCTCTGATTCAAACTCAGGGAACTCTTATGACGCCACGGCAACTCTTATGACGTCTCAGAACGGAGTTACGTGATACGTGACGTAAGCGCGGACTCCGTGATTTCTGCCGGCTAGAGGTGCGGTGCGCAACCTTTCTTTTCCAGCCTCAGAGATTCGTGGCTTCCATGAAGTAAGGAAAATTCCTCCAAGGTGGCGCCTCTTGTCCTAGGAAGTCGTCACGCTTGTACTTGCGAGATTGGCCTGTGGCGGCGACACCTGTATTTTGGTTCTTGCTATTTTCTACATTACAAGAGCTTTGTTTTCAGTAAGAGTGGCGTTTTTGTGATCAGGAGCTGCTATTCTATCGATACAAGCCAAGTTCAATTTCTCCTCAGTGTCCCTTTAATGCTTGTTACATTATGCGCGTTTCAAAATCAACATGCAGCCTAGAGTCCGTGTGTCTCCTTAGTCTTCGCCTCTTCACAACGTGCTTTTCTATCAGCGTCGTTGAGTTGCTAAGGTAATGGTGCTTCAACATACTGAATTTCTCTGAACTTAATACGCGTACACGGGAGGCAGCATACTTAAAAATTGGGTTTTAACGACATCGTTATACCGTAGGCACCGCACGTACTTCAGTGCCAGTGGAGCGGGCTTGCTTCGATGAGGTAGATAATTATGCCGGTAGTACCTAAAACAGAAATATAGCGCGAACAACACATTTGAAAATGAAAATGAAAAATGTTAGCTTCGTCTAAACTGCAACGCCGCGGCGTTTGTCGTGACAGAGGAGTCGCCTATTATTTTGGTCGTTTGGGAAGACATGATGTTATTCCACAGAGTTTGAATGCATGGGGAAATCCAGCCCTAGTCAGACAGAACGCTTTCCAATAAAGCCATCTAAACAACGGAATCAAACTATTTTCATTGCACTGCGGTCAACCACTTCGCACCTGCTAGCGGCCATGACAGGTTCAGAGCGTTTAAGGGCGATGTCATGACAATAGGCCCATGCCTCTGGTTGGAGGCCACCTCTGATGGGATTGTTGCGCTGCAACAGTTGTATGCAACGGTAGCTTCGTTTTTAGACTGAGCCAGCTAAAATGTCTAAAAACAGTAAATGCTGAATTTGGAAGCGTACTATTTTACCTTTATACATGCTACAGGGACATTTACAACTAAGCTTTATTGTCCACAGCACCAGGGTTAAGCTGCTTATAATTTGAGATCTAACGCTTATTTGGATTATCAGGCAAATGAACGGCCACACATGCTGATCGGTGCATTATGTTAAGATGTGTCAGTGGAAATTATGTCATCAATTCCTTAGTTTTTAGGAATCGTGGCCTCTAAATGCTTAGCAAGATCATTCAAACCAAAAATGCTGTATACGCTCTGCGCACAATTTAGTAATTTTCTTAGCTTGCCTTCTGCTCTTTAAAGACATAAAAAAGTTGAGCACCTGCAGAAAAAATGTTAGTTGATATGCTAAGGGAATGCGTGTTTAATACTTCAAGGTGCCGAATTACAATAAAACTGGTCTTTTTCATTTGCGACTGTGAGGCGATTTTTGTTCGAACCAATTAAAGTGGCTTCCGGTAAATTGTTAGCGCACAGTGTTTGGTAGATTGAGATAATCCATCGATCGGAATCAAAAGGTAATGAAAAAAGATGCAAGTCAATGTTTTACAAACAGAGCAGTAACACCTAATTCCTCATTAAATGTTCGACGACGTTAATTTATAAATGGAGCCATTCACTACGAAGTAGGACGTTGATAGACACAAATGTAAACTGTGCTTCTGCGCGTCGCCCGTAGGAGCACGTTGGTTTAGAATAATGCTTAGCCTTGAATATTTAACACATTGGGTTTGGAGAAAAACACTCAGTTTCGAAAATATCCGCCGACAATACCGACGATGTATCTCCGTGTTAAAAGTTTTGTTTGTGATTTGTATGCACTGTCTTGTCTCACCTCAAAACAGAAGGGCTGCATTTTTAGTAAGCGGAGAAAAGTTTGCGTAAGTTCTATATTCGCTTTTAATACGTACAATAGCGAAATATTTTACCAAGGTGGATTTGGCTACTTTCAGATCGTGTACAACTTGTTGTTCTTGGTGTTGGTGTATTATAGCCTGCCTTAAGAAAGTAATGCACTAAGTTCATAGGGATTTAGCAAAGAATAGAAGAGTTCTGGGGTGACAAAAAAAAGGCCGAGTGATTAAAAATTGATACGGAAAGGACTAAATTTTGTGCCGAACAAAAATGATCGTGACTGCAGTTTACCGCTTTCTTTTCAATAGCACTAAAGTGATTCTTGCTAGGATCTTTCATTTTCGTTTGCGTTCTCTTTGCGCCAGATTAAATTCGACTCGTGCATTGAGTTACCAGTTAGGACGTACGGAAACGTTAGGTGCACTTACAAAAAATATGTTCATTACAGCCTGAATGAAAACGAAATATAGGAGAATAACTGATTAATATTGTGATGCTGAGCTAGTGTGTAGCCGTACAAGAATAGTAATTAGTAACAATGAGCAATTACTCGCTTACATCCACCTAAGCGCAGCCATACAACTACAAAGAAAATCTATACGGCTTCCTCAAAATGGGCAATAATAGGTTTTTAAACTGTTGAAAGGAAATGGAATAGTTTAATACAGTGCTGAACTCGCGCAACAAATTCAGCCGACCAATTTGCTTCCTCACATACAAAAAAGTCCTATGGGCGTCTATGGAAAAAGCTATATCCGTCTATGGCGGATATAGCTTGTATATATCAGCCTGTATAGACAGCTATAGACAGAAATAGAAAAGGTCTATAGCTATTTGGGTCAAAATTCTATAGCCGGCAATAGGACATTTTTGTATGGGCTTGTATAGGGATATTTCATTTGTTACGTCGTTTTGCGGCAATTGCGTTTCAAGTGAGCTCTTCTGCTACGCAACCCTACCAAGTTATCTGTTTCCTCAAGCTGAAGCATGAAACGCATAAGCATGAAGCAGAGGTCTTAGGAATCTTTAAGGACCACGTCAAGACACTTTTCGAAAACGAGCCAACATGAAAAAAAGACCTCCGGCGAAGAATTCAAGGCATATGTTATATTTTGTAAACTTTTCCGTGACAAACACGTCGGCAGTTCCCGGACACGCCCGTTCTGATGCTCGCGCATCTAACTATTCGCGTTCCTTGCTTCTCTTTATGTTCCTATATTGCATTGTTATATTTTTGTGACCTTTGTTTTTCCACATCAACCTTGTATACGCTCCCCCCTTATGTAATACCCCGACAGGGGCCTTTAAGGGACAATAAATGATGATGATGATTACGGTAGCCGCCCCGTGTCACGGTTGTTTAACTCTTTTTGGTTGTCCTGGAATAAATTACAGGGCGCGTCTGGACGTTTGAACTGAGACCTTCCTAATTTATTTACTTTTTGGTGAAAATATAACATGGTGAAAGCAAAAAGACAACATTTGTTCTATTCTGGTCGCAAAATGGTTCCCATTGGTATCTCCAATTTTTGATTAGAGCAGAACGCAATTTTTTCTCTTGCTCTGCTGGACGATGCACTAAGCTAACTCTTAGCGCTCAGTCTGTTTTTTTCTATATTGTCTACGTAATTTTTTGTTAGCTTGGCTCTTATTTGTCCTACTTCCCATTGATAAAGCGTTCAGCCTATGTAAATTGGGAATGACGAAGAGACGACCCAGATGGTCTTGCTCTAATCCGCCCGTAGGCGGACAATGTCATGAGGCTTCAGCTATTTGAGGGCCTAGCTTCTGTTGATCCGCCGCTCCCGTTATTCCTGGAATAATCCAAGCAGGATCACATAACCTTTGTTCGTTCGGCCTGTGACTGCAACCTACATCTAAGCAGCCGGACACTGTGTGCAGACAATGGACTGAATTCAGTCCCGTGATCAATAATGGCGCAGTCGACCGGATGTTAGTCATGTTTCATTGTAGCGGTAACTAGGCTCTGTTTGCATAAAAAACGTCTAGAATTCTGGAACAAGCTAGATCTAAAGCTACTCCGTTAGGAGCTGTGTTCTTAATGCTTTTCTCTTTCTTCAGAGTGGATTTTGACAGGCGGCACTCTTGGCTACCGTGAGCCGTCAGGACGTGTTTTTACAAGGGATCAGCGCTGCTGCTTCCGCCTCTGGTCCCGGAAGTGCAGAAATATCTTTTAAAACAAAGTAAAATTTTACTTACTGCTCTATTTAAGTTTGTACTTAGAGTGCCGTAAGCAGCCTGCCCCTTGAGCACCACATTGAAGTAGGCAGTTTATGTTTTCATCTCTTTAACTTTTGCTATCAAAAGCTGCACGCTCTGTTGAAGTTTGGCTGCTGTTTGCAAACAGCCATGGGGATTTCCGTAGACCACCAGAGAAATCCATTACGGCCTTCTTGAACACTACTGACAGCTGCCGTCCTGAACTATAATAAGTGGGCCACTCAATGAGGACCCTTAAGGCGTTGCTCAACGCAACCTCCTAACGGCGTCATTAAGAAAAAATTTAACGCTACGACCTAATCTTTTAAACCGCTTTCAGCATCATACATGAAACAGTTAAGTTTCGCAACGCCGCGGGCTGCATTGTAAAACTTTCCACGTTTCTAGTCGAGCAGTGTTCTATGTGCCAGCTCCCATTGAGCTCCGTTCAATTTGTCTGCGGGTAGAAGGCCCTTATTTTGGGCAAAGTTCGGCGATTTGAACCCCTTAAGTTCCTTCGCAAAGTCTGCACTTAATATCCTCGCTCTGGACAATGTTAGCTTTAATAAAGAGTAAGGCGCGCGCTGGATTCTCTTGGGAAGAAGGAACGGAGGGGATAGACTTGAAGCGCGTCCTGAGATACGTTTGGCTTCCCGTAGACCCATTCTAAATAGGATTAAAAGAGGGAAAGTGGACAGGAAGAAGGGGGCTTCTAACGCGGCTGGCTATTCTAACTACGCCGGCGAGTTCCCGGCGCAAGTGGCCTAGCGTGAAATTTGCTAATGAAATCTCGCTTACCTGAACCATGGCGCACCACACTCCGCGCCTTTGTTATGCCCGTCGAGTTCAGTGGTCGTCGTTGCACGCGAGGCTTTGAAGCGCGAAAAATCATCCACACCCTGTTGAAAAGCGCACCGTGGTCTTGAACAATGCTGCCCCGTCTAGGCTCCACAAACACAACCGTTCCTTCTTTCCCGCCTCTCACTGAATTTTTCCGCCTTGATTGCCGCATTGTCCGGCAGGATTTACTGCGTCCCGCTCAGTCTCACAGTCTATCGCGAGGATCCATGCGGAGGCGAAAGGCTAAAAAAAAAATCGGAGAAAGCTCTCAAAACATGCAACGTCTCTAGCTAATTCGTACGTTCTATTCATATACAGCGTAATTAAATTACTCTCTTGCACGTCGTGCCAATTCTGAGATGCGGCTCTTACACCACAGGACATGAAGGGGCGACTGCAGCACGAAAGCTCGTAAGGAATGCTGCGACAGAAAGGGTCATAGTTTGTGTAATGGACTGTAGGCTAACCAGGCCTTGGGGGCTGAGAGATGTTTGCATCTACATCTTATCCTGTACTTCATTACCTTATTCCTGCCTTCATTTGGCTGTATCCGCTTCCTTCTGTTAACAATTAAGCTTTAGTAAAGTCTTGCTCCTTCCATCACGGTCAACTTGTCTTGCTTTAAAATTTTTTCACACGCAATGCGCATTCTTTTCTTGGGCACCAGTGGGTCAGTATCAGTACAAAGACAAGGTGGTGGCGGCTACAACGTGAAGAAAGCAACAGTTTCATGAGCGACATGCTCAGGCGATGTGCGTTATTTGTGCGCTATGTGTATAAGTCGAGACGAAGAAAGCCTAGACAAATAACGCTAAGATTGAAATACCTTAAAAACTGCACAAATTGCTTTCGTCTTATAGGATATGTTCCCCTAAAAGTGGCACCGCAGCATTGAAATAAGTCAGTGCTTAAGAAGCCGATGAAGGATTAAAATTATTATTATCGCTGCAGTTTTTCTAATTAGCTGCTATGACGGTTTCTGGTCCAGGCTAAATTTTCTAAATATTTTAAATACCATTTATAATTACAAATATTGTCGAGTACAAGTCCTTTCGGCAAATATTGTGGCTTTGGTTGCGGGTCGCGTCACCGGAAGGACAGCTCTTCTGTCTTGGTTCCTCCAAATGTGGAAATGACATATGTAAAGCGTGGCCATAATTGCTTGTTCAAAAACTGTCTGAGACAGCAATCTGGATGCCAGAGCGTTCCAACACCTCCTAAATTTTTGATGTTACTTTCACCAATGTTTTAATATGATTTCTTTAGAAAATAGTCAACGTCATCGTTTACAAATCCTTTGCCCAAGAAGGGTGCCTTCTAAGAGAAGTGTCAGAATTGCAAATGAGAATTGCAGAGAAGTGTCAGAATTGCAAATGAGGTGAGGTTAAGTCCTCGGCTGCCGGGTTCCTTTCCTTAAGTAATTATACAGTATACAGTAGAAGTTAGTCAAGGCGTACATGTGGCGTTCCACTAACGTGTTTAAGACTACAAGAACCGAGAAACTACTATTCTCTTGAAACTGATGCTTCCTGCCGAGGTTGTTTTGATATGCCTTAAGTGTAGAAGCGTTTTCGGCGCCAGGAAGGCTTCTAATGAAAGGGCAAAAAATTCGAATGCAGCACACAAAGCAAGACCCTTTGACTTAACGAATGGCCCAAAAAAAATGAAGGGACTAGGTAAAGCTGGCGAACTAACTCTCCTTAGGCTCTTTACAAACACCCTGCTGTGCCCGGCGGTTCTCAAGCACTTTGACTCTTCTTCTGACGGCCGCTGCTCATTCTGTGGGGAGGTAGCAGACACCTTTCACGTGGTTTGGGCATGCAGGCAAAATCCTTCTCCCCCCCCCCTCCCCATCACCCCTTCCCCTACCCGAGAGGACTGGGAGGCGGCTCTGCTCGGCTGCCAGGAACTATCGGCCCAACAGGCCCTGGTTCGGCGGACCTGCGCAGCGGTCAGGACCAACGGTGTCCCGGAATGAGGGACTCCGCCTTCTATTGTAAGGGGAGAGACCCACTAGGAGTCTCTCCCCGAGCACCTCTCTGTGTATATACCTAAATAAATGCTTTTCAACACCACCATCTCTGAACCTCAATTACATCAACCGTACTATCGTATGCAGATGCACAGCTATCTGCCAATATTAAAGTATGCTATATAGCTACGACTTAAGGCTGCCCATTTTATCCGATATGCAGCGGCGCTAACAAACTGGTCTGCATGCATTGAGAGATTCTCTTGAGCGTGTTTATGGTATACTACCGCGGCGGCCGTGTTTCGATGGATGCGAAACGCAAAAGGCCCCAGTGTGCTGTGCGAAGTCCGTGCACGTTAAAGATCCCCAGGTGGTCTTAAATATCCGGAGACCTCCACTACGGCACCTCTTTCCTCTTTTCAACTTTTACGCCATTCTTTACCCCTTCCCTTACGGCGCGGTTCGGGTGTCTATCGAGATATATGATACAGTTACTGCGTCATTTCCTTTCCTCAAAACTAATTTTCTATTTTCTACTGCGCGTCACAGCTGACCACTTTTCAGTCAAATCCCACGCGACATGGTCTCAAAAAACCATTATTATAACCCGCCACGATCGCTCAGTGGTTAGAGCGCTCGGCTACTGATCCGGAGTACTCCGGTTCGAACCCGACCACGGCAGCCGCGTTTCGATGGAGGCGAAACGCAAAGGCGCCCACGTACTTTGCGATGTCATTGCATGTTAAAGGTCTCCAGGTGGTCGAAATTATTCCGGAGCCCTCCACTACAGCACCTCTTTCTGCGTTTCTTCTCTCAGTCCCGTCTTTATTCCCTCCCTTACGGCGCGGTTCAGGTGTCCGCCGATATGTGAGACAGATACTGCGCCATTTCCTTTCCCCAAAAACCTATTATTGTTATTCATTACATTTAGAAGAGGGGTTCCGGTTGACAAAGTAGTGCGGAAATTACACCAACATTTGTAGTGTTTTTTTTAATTTTCCAGAATTTTAAGGGCGAGCACTACGGTCGCTCGATGCAGTGATTGTCGCTCAAAGTTCAATAAAATCTACAATAATTAACCGCCAACGAAAACAGTAGTAGTAGCTGCCAAACACGGCTATCAAGTCTTTTACGAAGACAAGAATAGCTTTTATAGGTTAAAATTTGTTCTTGAAATATCTATTGGCACAATTTGCAGGAAAGGACAGCAAGAAAAGAGTGTTGCATTGTATTAAAAAAAGAGACATGAAAGCAATATGAAGGACCAACAAGTAGAATGCTGGCTCAATTCAATCACACAAAAAATTGCTTATTGAAAGCAGAAACCCAATGCTTTGTTTTTGTTTTTTTATTTCAAGAAGTGCATCAGAGGAGGATTTCACGCACTAATGGGACGTGGAATGATGGTTGTTTCGCAGAAGCTGTGAGAACAGAAAGCCTGGCTTAGCTTGCGCAAAAAAAAAAGGTGCCCTCGACGTAAAGTCGATACCTTTTACATTTTTGCAGGGTGGAACACAGCACTCCACAGCTTTACAAAACAACGTAATGATATTGTTTGCCGTCCCTGACTGAAATTATTCTTGTACATTACTTGTTACTTTCCCTCACTTTATCTGTGCCGTGCAGGCAAAGTCCAATTTAAAGAGAAGCGTAGGTGAAAAATACATTGCTCAAAGAAATAAAGCGTCCTTCGTACTTCGTTCTAGAAATTACTAAGGTGAAAATGCTCCTGCCGCTAGAACCATTAGAGCGAGACGTTAAGTGCAGGAAAATATTGGTTAGGGGGCAAACGAACGCAGCTCAGCGAACAAGTAAGCCCCGTCGAGGTTTCGAAACCAGTTTAAAAGAGAGTCTGCATCGCAGCACGCCACCATTGTCGAAGAGTAGCGGCAGTTTTCATCCGTTTACAGATGCTCCGCACAAAGCACGCAATGGTTCGACTGGGATGAAAACCGAATTGCGCGTTCCAGTGCTTAAACTTTTTCCCGTTAACGTTGATTCCAGTCTACCTACACAGTTTTGAAAACAAACAGAAACAGCCCTGTGCTATAGTGCAAATACAGAGTTAGTTTTTTGGCAGTGTTACGACAGTAAGATAGCGTTCTTGTTTTTCATGGTTGCGTTTGCAGGAGAAGCACTTTGGTTAACCAACAAAGCGCGAGAAAAAAGCGTGATAAGAACGCCTGGCGTGCACGGGAGCCACCAGGGTTACTTCTCCTGGCTTTAATAGCCTTTCATTTTTCACAAAACGTTTGTCGTCTTCCTCGTTGTTGAGAGCAGGCGCAAGCATACAATGCATTGTTGAGAAGATATAACGGAATATAGCAAGACTGGGATGGTGGTCGCCTTACTCAGTTTATCAGCCAGGTTTTTGCTGCTGGAGTTGAGTTGAGGTGTTGAATGCTACAGTTGGGATTAGCCTTGCTTATTCTGCCGCCAATTGCTCCACCGTAGCGTCACTTCAATGTTAATAATGTCCTAAACCCTGTCGGATCTACCTCGCTATGCGCACATACCTCATCTTCCCCCACTTCTGTTGTCCGAGATGGCAGCATGCATGGTATCTCTAGCTGTTAAAGTTGCCCTGGATGGCAGTATGCATGGTATGTCTAGCTGGTTAAGCAGCTAGAAGTATCTCCGCGTTCAGCGGCTTTTCTTAACTAGATAGCGCGACTTCGTTCCCCTGCCGCTTTCGAGCTTTGTGTTTGGCAGGGCGCTCGGCGTTCCGCGATGATTTCGTAGTTTGACGCTGTAGAAAGTTCGCTCACTCTTCAACCGCCTTAGTGACGCGTTCGGCCGCCTTTTCACTTTCGCTTGCGGCGACATAAAGGCGCCGTTGGCGAGATAGGCGAGCATTGCTACCTTTTGACTAAACCGGCTCAATTCCATGGCCGCGGCGGCCGCCTGCAAACGAGCTGTATTACTAGTAAAGGACTAACGGATGAAAGATGAGGAAGGCGGCGATTTTCAGAGCTCAGCTAGAGAGGCTACAAGTTATTTCGCGCGCGAGTACTTGAGATACTTGGATGGACTTGGACGCTGGAAGAGGGGGGGGGGGGATGAAGAATTTAGGGGAGTTGCGCAACCTTATAACTGCCTCCTCTAGGCGAGGGGATCACGGCAACTGGGCTACAGAGGGGAAAGAGAGAAAAGAATAAGGGAGTAGAGGAGGGTAGGGCTGGGAAGGAGGACTGGGGAATGGCAAAGGAGCGTTGATGGAGTTGCGTGCGTAAGTGGAGAATGCGGGAACAATTAGGAGCGCGCGGGGTTTAGATTATTAGGACAAGTGAAGCAGGCATGCATGGACCCGCCTCGCGTCAAGATTAGCGCATGGGTGGATTGCGGGCAAGGAATTTGCGCGCGACGGACGAGCTAAGCTGCCGCGAAGCAGGTGCGGGTATGAAATGCGGACAAGGAGAGAGCATGTAAAAAGAAAATAAAGGAAACGTCTGAGTGATCTAAGCTATCTCAAAACTAAACTGCTGTGTTTGCGTCGGCGCTGGTTCGAAGCGCGCTTGGGGCTCTAAGCATGGTAAGTTTTCCTGCTGCTTCCGATTCAAACGACAAAAGTTCGGAATGTTTCGGATGTGTCCGGCTACATGTTCTTTCGCAGGTTCGGTTTTTTGTCCTTCGTCAGGTTCGGACGAGGTTGGTCTGTGTTTGCCGAGAATGGGAGCTCAAAGGATTTTATGAGCATTAACGGGCTATAATTACAGCACAAAAGCGCCTGTAGATAGCTCCTCAATGGGAATCATTCTGGCAAGCTTTGGTAGTAGGCCTGAGCCTCTGGTCACTTACATTCAGTTTTGCTCCACACTAAGGTTGGTAGTTCTGGGCTTTACAATGCGAGTATCATTCCACCTTCTCTCCTACACCTACCTTCTGCTTTTAAAATTTGTTTCCAAAGAAAGTCGAAGTATCGTTCTTAGACACAAAAGAAAAGTCGAGTGTGATAAAGCATGACTGCGGTATGTGTTTTTGAGAGTGATTATTCTATGAAATAGGACGACCATGCGGATGTGGAAGATAATGCCCTCAAGAAGCCGCAAGCTGCGGTCACATGGTGTAGGTGGCACTACGTGGGAGAGGGCAAAATCATGGGGGGGGGGGGGGGGAGCGAGAGGTCGCGCTACTATTCCTACCCGCCTTAGCCATAGGAAGATGAAATGCTCTTCAAACTTGAGACTATCTCACAAAGAACGGAGTCATCAAATCTTCGCTCCAAGGAGAGGTTCCCACGATCGAAGCTCTATGTAATATCAGTGCCAGTTCAAACGTGGACACGACAAACGAAACGCGAACTACAAAAAGACATGACATTATCTGTGGGAGGTTAGAAAATGGCTTAGTCTTGAATATTTAACAAGTAAAGTTTAGGGAAGAACACTCAGTTTCGAAAATACCCGACAATACCGACAATGTATCTTCACTTCGGAAGAGTGAAGACCTCACTTTGCAAGCACTATTTACCAGCAGCTAATACTTGCGAAAGCATGTGTTTAGCCTGGTTGACTCATGGGTTTGCATTTCTGGGTCGTCGCCAAGTCTAGCAACGATATTAGACTCTAGGTTAAGCTCTGTTGGAGGTTAAGCTGATCTGATCGGTTCGCGCTGCAGGTGGAAGATGATGTCCAATGCACAGCGCGAGAGGGCGTTGCAGTTTAACACGACGCGTGATCGGCTGCAGCGATAGCATAGCGCTCTCGCGCAGTGGCCAGCGAGGCTGATCTGTTCGCGCTGCCGCGTGTTGGAAAGCCGGTCGTGGCGGTATTTATTTTATTTCTGCATGGGCTGTTGCTATGCAAGGTTTGGTCAAGGTGGCCCTCAAGGTCACCCTCCTATTAACTACAGCTGGCGCTCCTCCGAACTTACCCGAGTTTATCCGAAGATTCACACAAGATTCTTGGTTGGAACCCCGTTAAGTAGTGCTTTCATACGTATAACGCCGCCGCCGCAGTGGGGAGAGGAAGATAGCTAGTGAAAGGTAAGCAAGCCATCCTCCGATTTCGTCCGCCGCCCTCGCAGTCGAGCGCGCCAATGCGGTGCAACGTTGGTTTGGGACTGTAGCTTACTGCATGCTTGCTTAGAGCTAGAAGTCTGGCAATGAGTGAAAGATGGACATCTAATAAAAATCTGACTCCTTAAAGCAAGAAAACTTAGTAGTGCTCAAAAATTGAATGAAGCAGCAAAAAATGTACAAAGCTACAAAAGGGTACAGTCACAAGCAACAACGACCAATTGTGACGCTTGTGACGATCGATTGTGTGTGTGAGTTTGTATGTTTGTGTGGGAAAGGGGGGGGGGGGAGTCTCTTCGCTCATATTGAATGCTGTTGGGATTCCTTGGGGCAAAAAGTTTGACAACTCTTGCTTCATTACATTGGCAGGACATCTATGCTGCACGTCGATCATTGAAACGCTTCGTCATATCTCTAATGGCTTACGAATACCCAAAGGAAATCCTGAGACGGTCTGTCTCGAGCTTAGAACACGGCATTTTGAAGAACAAAATGAAGTTAATGATGATCGCGAGAAGATAAATTGAGTGACAGTGGACGTTCAAGCTGCTTGCGCCCCCAAAACCTATTTGGCTGTGGGGCACTGAACAGTGAGTAAACCCGCCACGGTAGCTCAGAGGTAGCTCGCTCGGCTACTTGAGCCAGAGTACCCTGGGTCATAACCGGCCGCGGCGGCCGCGTTTCGATGGAGACGAAACGCAAAAGTCGCCAGTATGCTGTGCGATGACAGTGCACTGTAAAGATCCCCTGGAGGTAAAAATTATTCTTCAGCTCTCGAAACTTCGGCAGAGGACGGGTCTCTCCTCTCACAGCCAATATTTTAATAAACAAAATTGGACAGGCCAATTAACATAATCTGGACCCCCGCGCACGAATCTCGTGGCTACGAGTCTGCCCATTAGCTGGCTCGAGATCTCTACCACCGAGCAGCTCAAGAAGGGCCCGACCTCGAGAACCACGGAAGAGGAGGGCGACTAATATCATATCAAGAAATAACTCAGCACTACAGGCAATACAGCAGGCAACTTCCCCCGCCCAGTGTTAAGCTTGATAATCAGCAAGCGGCGGCGTGAAGACATCTTCAAACAGGCGTCTACCCACACCCAATATTAATTAAACATATCCTGGAAATTGAGGATGACAAATGTAAGAAATGTTGAGCGAGAGGGACCCTCGACCACGTTATTTGACAGTGCGCACAATCCCCAGGCAAGGCGAATAAAACAGATTGTAGAGACGCCTGGGAGACCTTACTGCGTAGCCCAGGCCCCGAGCACCAGCTCCTCGCCGTCCGACTGGCTGAAGAGGCCGCTGGGATTCAAGAAATCCAGGCCAGCATCTGACGCGGCGACCCTGTCCAGCCCAATCCCTCCCGGCCCTCATCTCTCGACTGAGAGGGAGAGCCGGAGGGTAGGATGAGGTCGTCTTCTTCTGTTGGACAATAAAGTCTTCCTTCCTC
Source organism: Amblyomma americanum (assembly GCA_030143305.2). Taxonomy (NCBI): domain Eukaryota; kingdom Metazoa; phylum Arthropoda; class Arachnida; order Ixodida; family Ixodidae; genus Amblyomma; species Amblyomma americanum. The sequence goes on from JARKHS020010862.1 coordinate 76,546, forward strand.
TTTCTTCCTTTTTTTCTTTCACTCCCACCTTCCTCCCTTCGCTCACGGTGCGGTTGAGGCGTCCACCGAGAATTGAGACAGTTACTGCGTCATCTCCTTTCCTCAATACCACAATCTTAACAGTGGGTCATCCGCATCATTTCAGAGAGGGCAAAAGATCTTTGTTCCACGCGTTTTCGCCTTGAACCCTGACGGGCACGGTATCACTTGAATCCCACCACACGCGTGGCTCTAGATACGTCACGGAAGTTTCGAATTTCCGGTTTCTGGACCCCGAAAATCCGATCAGAGTGCGGCAGGCGACAAAATCCATAAGCTAGGAAAGAGCTTGGGGGATGGCAGCTTAACTTCATGGCGCTTCCTTTTTTATCCACCTTTCTTCAGTGGACACAACATCACATCCTATAGATTACTGCTGATGCAGCGGCGCTTCCTCTAGCGGATGGTCTCATGTCCTTGGCGCAGAGCGCTTCGCTGCGTGCACGCGAGTCCGCCGTGCGGTACTCTTCTCATTTTTATTGTCATGTTATCCCATATAGCCGAAAAACCAATTAAGATGGTTGCTCCTCATCCCTCTGAAGCTCTTATTACGCTCCGCGAAGAGTGGCCCTCAAAGAAACACCCCGAAAGACCACGCACGCAATCCACCTATCTCTTCTTATTTCTTGCGACAGCAAACAATGTCCAGTGCCGAAGGGACGTATTTGATAACGCTGTTTTTTTTAACCGTTTAAACTTCGCATAAAAGGTTAGCGCCATCTTTTATAACAGAGCCAGTGTGCAATGAGGTTGACTAGTCAGGTCTCCCGCTACATCCAGTGGTGACTACTAACAGCTGGGAAAAGTAACTACTCGAGGAACGAACCGTGACGAAATAGGACTCCTTGGTAACACTCCCACTGATACGCGGCGGATTATTTTTTACTTTCCTTTCTCATTTTCAGGCATTACGCATGTCTAAACACTCTTTGTTACCCTCGTCACCACACCGGTACATAAAATGCATTGGTTTGTGACAAGCAAGCATTGGGGGCTCATGGGAACGATTAGAAAAGGCGGCGCCGGCGTTTTTGGTGGCTACGTTAGGTTGGGATAGGTCAAGCAATAAAGGAATGAAAGACATTTGAACTGTCTCTCTCTCAGTAGACACCTGAACTGTGTCGTAGGGAAGGGATGAAACGAGGGAAATGGGAGGTGCTAGGGGAGGTAAAAAAAGCACAGCTGCTTACCACGCATGGCCTAGGGAGCTAGTGTTCGGCGGAGGTAATTACACCCTGACTTAGTTCTGGCAGCGTTTAAAAGCCGCAGCTCGCGTCTGGAAATCACTGGTAGAAACGTCGACGTTTTTGGTAACTTGAAAACGGTCGTGAATGGGTGCTGCCAAAATATCACAACTGTTTCTCTGATAAAATGCGAGCCAATTATAAAGTCATGAACCTATCTTTTGAGCGAGAAACTCATACATTTCTGGTCCTGCAGAGTTCCTGAGGCTTTAGATGCAATGCCAGACTTTGGTTGCCCATTGGACCGAAAAGCATTCCTTTGCACAATATATACCACCCAGCTAATCAAACTGTATGAAGGGCCAAACGCGCTTGCAAATGGCCATTGCTATTGTCGCTAGAAGCTCCCGTTACTTGCGGGATGTAGGATATTTCTATCCTCGAAAGCAATGTGCCACCTCAGGGCGTCGAATTACGTGACTCAGCTTTAATTTTCTTCCAACGAACTAATCCTCTCGTGCGCGTATGGAAATTCATCTTTGCGCCGAATAAACACCGCTAGTCCGTCCGTCCATTCGCCAGTTTCAGGGCTTTCTGTGAGGCTTTACTTAAATTTTATTTGCCACGCTTCCATTCTCCCGGTTCCTGTAATCCCAGGCATTAAAACATCATCACACTCCCTCTCAAAAATTGTGCCACGTTGTCGACGCATCAGTTTGAGGCAATTAATTACCATGGCTCGAATTCACTTTATTGTTGTCACATGTGACAGCACTAACGTTGCTTTCATCACCTGTCCAAAGTATAAAGGAAACGAATGATTTGTGTGGAAAGTTTTATTGTGTGTTACGCGATCCAGGACGAACTTTTCAAACACTTAGTTTCTTATTTCCTTCCAAAGGTTTTGTTCCTTGCAAAGGAATGTAAGCTGAGTTACGTGATTCGACGCCCAGAGGCGTGCTTTGATGGAAGTGACTATCATACAACGCGCCAATAACGGTGCTTATTGGCAGTAATCACCGGCGGAAATAATTTCTACAGCTACGCTTACGTGCTTAGCGCATTAATGAGCGAAAGCTGTTATAACTTTTGCTTAGCCAATTAGCCCTGCATTTCGCCGTGATACTACATCGCCAACCGTAAGAGGAAGCCCAGCCGTGCTAATGCTTATCAGTGATATCTGTTTGCATTCAGCGCTACAGCGGGCAAGCTTGCCCCTTCGCTCCTAGGAGGTCTGCACACGATCCCATTTCGGCGCTCGGTGACTCTCTGATGCCAAATCATAGTAGCACTCTAGCAATGCGTAGCACTATAACCATGCACTACTTCCCATCTGGTGGTCGACTGGCATCTCTCTGCCGGCGCTGCCAATGATCAAAGTGGACGAAGACGACGATTTCCAAAGCACAGCGTCAGTGGCTAGCAGTTTCACACTCAGAAAAAGGTTACGGCAATAGCGAATGCGATCGCTGTACTACAAACAGGCCTATACAAGGCTGATCACAAATCAGGAAGTCACCTAAGAGATTCTACGAAAGTCATCGGTTCGGCAGGGCGGCCCCCTATCGCCTCTGTTATTCGCTATATATCTCGAGCCCTTATGGCTTAGTATCATCGTACCCATAGCTATTGAGCATTCTGACTTGATCAGTCTAAAATTTTGATTTTAGCCTACGCTGATGGCGTCGCTCTCTTCTGTCAAGGTGTAAAGAGTGTGCCGGAAGTGTTGCATTTAACAGCGCACTTTCATGAAGACTCCGGCGTGGTTTTAAATTTGAATACATGTAAAGGATACTGGTTCGGTTACTGGGGTACTGAAGCCAATCGTTTTGGTGACATAAGCTTGGACTCTGATTCTGTACAGTATTTTGGAGTTTCCTTTAATCATGTTCGTAATAATGGATGTTATTGGGAGTCAAAAATTCTACCCGTCAGGCACCAAACGCTGGCTGGGAATGGGCTGGATGTCGCGATTTCTTTTCGGGCACAGGTTTTGCAGTATCTTCTTAGTTGCAAGACCCGTATATGCATTCCAAGTGATGCATAGTGCGAGAAAGAAGGTACAAACACTGCACGGACATTTCATGATCTTCCTGTGGCGCTAATAATGTGCGCTTATATTTCGAAACATGTTATTGCTTCCTATATAGTGTGGAGAAGCAGACCTTTTTCAGTTGTTTGTTCATCAGCTCGTCTCAATATACGTATTTTTTTTTTCAGAAATGCGAGCCACCCTTTTGAGCTAGCTGTACTTTAAAGGCGACAGAGCTATCGTCTGTCTCGCCTGTTCGCGCCGTCTGGTCACGAGGACGGGGAAGCTTGGTGGGGTTTCCTGAAGGCCGTTGCTGGCGGATTCGATTTCCTCACTGTGCGCTTTTCGTTACAATATTTATTCGAGCTGTCGAGAAGGTAGGTGACAAGGGTACTAACAGAGCGTATATTCACTTGGCGTATATTCACTTTGCCATGTATCAGCAGCCTCAGCTTGGGTTTGTGGATTGCAGTGTATTGAAGCGAGTGCACCGGATGTATATTCAATCTGAGGCAAAAAAACCTTTTTAAACTCCATGCTTCACCTCTACCCGTCAAGGCCTGGCTTCGCCCCCATGGACCTTTCGCGCTTTAGTTGGTGACCTGCCGCCTATGGGACCAACAAGAGACGATGAACCATTGCTTTACATGGTGCCGTGAAGCGTTTGTCTGAGATACACTTCAAAGAACAATTAAAAAGTACATTGAGGGGCTCGCCTTGCAATATAAGATTCCTGCGTGTAGAGAAACACTCCGAGATTCCTTCGGATCTATTAGAGCTGAGTGGACTTTTTAAAGCGTAAGGATTACTCGCCTCATGCGCGGCGTGTACAGAAAATGTCGCCACTTTCTGTCGACAAAGTAACTCCAGTAAGCTCGGGTTAGTTCGGAGGAGCGCCGCGCAGGCTGCAGCCGATGGGAGCAAGCTCGGGTAAGTTCAGACGACCATCGCACCTGCTGCGCCAGAAGTTGCCCGGGTAGTGCAACATGGATCGCGCAATCCCTACGAGTGGCTGTGACAGGAACAGACGCCTGCCAGTCCAGTGGCGCATCGCTTAACCGCTGCGCCACTGCGCTGGTAGTGGTATGAGAGCTAGCCGCCATCTAGGAATGTTAAGTAGAGAATGACCAATTCTGCACACATGGGCATTAACGGAGCACTTGAAAGGTGTGCGGTGTGGTGGCCAACGCGAACTAAGTTACAAAAACGCACAGAATACCACATACACAATCAACCACAAACGCGCCAACGGAAAAAAACAATAGTGCGCACTGCTTTCGCATTCATAGCACATAAACGCGCTTAAGTGCCCCCGCCATCTTTTAGCTTGTGGAACAGCTGCAACGATATATTACCGTGCGGATCCGCTTCTTTCAAATAAGCCTCTGCTCAGAGAACATGGCGCCTTCGCTCGGCGGATTTGTGCTGCGCAGGACGATCCTCCTGAATGGTTGCCGGTTCGTGTCGCATGCATATGTATCCCAAAGACTTGAAGTGCCGGCGGACTGAGGTGTATGAAGGCTTAGAATGTGTGCCGGCATCGCGGTATTCTGCTCGTTTATGGAAGGCATTTATCACGCTAGCGAGATTGATTTCCGCGCGACTCAGAAAAAGCTACGGCGATGGATGAGTGGTCTTAAGCAGCGACAAGCCAAGGTAATCTGTTCGCGCTGCAACGGGTTAGAACTCCGCTCGAGGTTATAAATATGGTGTATTTTTTCTGCTTCATGCTCTGCGGAACATAGCACAGATTGGCCAACCCTCTTTCCCCCTCTCAACTCCGGAGTCAATCACCGCGGGGTCGCTGATTGGCGCGTCCCATCTTCTGTCACCAACGTCACGCACTTTCCCTCTCCTCCTCTTCCCTAGAAGTAAAGAAGAATTTCTCCCTCTCCACTTTGACACCTTCCTACAGCGAAAGGTCTTACGGCTAACGCTGCAGATTCCACGGCAGTATGCAGGGCTTTACAGCTAAACCGAAGCTGTAAGAGTTTTGGCAGGAAAGCTCGCAGGCCTGTTGCCGCTGTGTTACGCTATATTCAGCGACAACTGTTGAGGTATATTCGTTCCAACATATATTGAGGTACGCAGTTTGAGAGTGACATGCATATACGCATAGTTATGGATTACTCTTCCTACTCTGAGACTTACTCTTCTCTTCTTCTCTTCTTTCCCAGTCATTGTTCATTGTTAGTTATAAAAGAAGTCTTGTGTCTGAGATGTCGCAAGAGATGTATTCGAAGTGTTGGACAAGCGGCCGAATATCAAAGACGAAGTCTACGCATGCGTTTCGGGAGGTCGCCGATTTAGTATGAGGAGTTACGAGGGAGAGGAACTACGCGGTCACACGGGACGTCAAATGCTTCGGACAGCAGCATATCATGGTGCCGACCTATGGCGCGTTCCAGGAGACGTCATAAATGACATCAGTGCAACCTTCCTCCTTGCACGGCAGCCACACTACCGACGGTTACCGTAGTTACTACCCTCCGGTTGCACCCGAGTACTGATAGAACTACTACTCTACAGACGCTCAACCGAAGAAACAGGACTCTAACATCAATCTTTGCAAAAGAATTAAAAGCGACTTATCCGATTATATTCACTTCCGTAAAGAGTCACAGAAAAATAAAAAGTTATCAAGAAGACCTCATACCTAATCCTGCTTCGCTGTCAAGAAAAAAACAGAAATATTAAAACAAATTGTGCCTTAAATGTTCTTGTACGTTGCAACGAGACAGGGAGAGAGAGAGAGAGAGAGAAGTACAAAGGCAAGGAGGTTGACCAGGAGAGTTCTGGTTGGTTGTGCTGCGATCAGGAAAAGGTAATTCAGAAACACTAGTTGAAGACGTATGTGCATTGCAGGCAGCGAAACTGCTAATTCACCGCAGTGGTGACTTAGTCCAAGTATCCTTTTGTCCTGGTTCATCTAGTTTATGACGTGCGCTATGCAGTACCGTAAGGCTGCTTTAATAAGGTTACAGTCTTCGAGCGTGAAACCTTCTGAACATGCTTACTTCAACTACCAGCGCCATCTTGTGGTTTCTGAAGTATTATCTCGTAAATAAGCACATATTTAAAACGAATTACACTCAAGATATTACAGCCACGAGAACCGTCCGGACTGCTGCCATTAGGCTAAGTGATCAAATTTTACACGGAAACCGAAAGGAAATGCAGAGGCACGAAACTTTTCAAGCAACGTTTTGAAAACAAATATTTTGACTCCCGCCAAGAGGTACGGGGATCTGTACCCAGCACCTCCACCAAATATTACGAGGTTAGTTCAGCAGCAGGAACGGTAGGCCGTACACAGAAGACACACCAGGAAACGGGTCACTCAAGCACTAACAGCAGCGTCCCCGTCTTCGTCGACTACCCAGCGACACAACAACGTCGTCTTCGCTTCGCGACTGCGTACCGTAACAATATTGCCAAGATAACCAATGGTAGTTAAGGGTAACGAACTGGATTCCAGTAGTAGGCAATCATAGCACGGGTGACAGAAAGTTAGGTGGGCGAATGAGATTGAGATGTTTCGGAGGATAAGGTGCCCGCTGCTGGCACAGTACAGGGCTAATCGGCGAGATATGGTAGAAGCCTTTGTCTTCCAGTCGGCATAGTTCAGCTGATGCTAATGAAATCTTGCCTTACTTTCACGGGGCAACGAAAAGAAAGACTGTTGTAGGAATAAATTTCCGGCAAATATTGCCAAGATAACCGATGAGAGTTAAGGGTAACGAACTGGATTCCAGTAGTAGGCAAGCATAGCACGGGTGACAGAAAGTTAGGTGGGCGAATGAGATTGAGATGTTTCGGAGGATAAGGTGCCCGCTGCTGGCACAGTACAGGGCTAATCGGCGAGATATGGTAGAAGCCTTTGTCTTCCAGTCGGCATAGTTCAGCTGATGCTAATGAAATCTTGCCTTACTCTCACGGGGCAACGAAAAGGAAGACAGTTGTAGGAAGAAATTTCCGGACATAATTGCAATCTTAAGCTCCAGCCAACATTATGGAACAATGTTGCCAACACTGCCCATATTATCGAGGATCTACATCACAGCAATCTCAAGAAACTGCTGCTGAGCAAAAAAGGAAATCACTTTGTTGCGAGGCCTGCAATCCTGTTGTGGACCAGCATAACCGGGCCCATTGTTTCTTTTCGCGTACAATTCATCTTTTAATATATGGAAGTTAACGGCTTGTAGAGAGGCAAATTAATGATGAGTGTTTATTTCACGCAAAACCTGTCCAAACGCGCAATAGCTATATCAACATAGTGAATGCCGGAGTTCTTCAGAGCCCCTCGTAGTTTACACATTCCTTATAAGAAATGCTATCTGCATTCGTATTATAGCTCACCACGAACATAAGAATAATCTTAGATTGTTTCAAGAAAAAGTTTTTAGCACTAAACACAAGCTAAAAAGCTGTTATAACAGTGATATTCAACTTAGCTGACTTGACGTAGTAGAGACAGTGAGTTTATCCAACAATGTGCTAGGTGCAAGCTAATAAGAACCGCGAACAGAAGCAGTACTTAGAGGTGCTAAATTACGCGGTTGCTCAATATTCGACGACATGCGAGCACGGCTTCTATGGATAAAAGGCGCAACATTATTAACTGAACCTGTGGTCTTTTTCTCTGGTACTTCGGCGTGCCATGAGCGTCATGAGGAGACCGCCACGGTGGAAGCTGCAATAGCGTAGTGCTGTCGTCTCGGCGCAATTACTTTGGACTTGAGTCAATAAGCACTTCCCGCTGAGTTCAGAGCAAACTTTGTCGCCGTGAGCACACCCTAGTTTTTTTTTGTTGTTGTTCAGCCTTACACTAAACAGTCCGTGTCGGTCGGGCTTTTCATTAACAGAGAACGTCAATAATTATTTATATATCGAGCTGCATTCGCCTCAATTCTGAAATTTATCTAAAGAATGTATTAATCAAATCACATCGCGCACAACGCTTCAGACTTTTTCCGGCGGCAGAAGATTTTCAGAGCAATTTCTCAAACGCGATGATGACTGTCTGCATGCCGAGCGCATCGCTGCCTTTTTAGAATTTACATGTATTCCCTGCTGCAGTGAATAACCAAGTACTTACAGTGAATTTTCATTAATTGTGAAGAGGCATAATAGTATATATATTCGAGCTGTTCTGAACGTATACAGTAATTAACTGACTCTTACGGTCAAGTCTGTTCCTATATATGAGCTGTTTTTTTTCTCTTTAACGACAACATTTTTTGCTGGAAATTTCGATTTTTCTGTTACTTCAGAGACAAGCCAATAGCATATAATTAGCTAAATGTCGAATTATCAAATTCTCTTTCATCCTGGTTGCGTAGCACAAATGGAAAACTACCCTGTTGAGATTTTTATGAAACTTAATAATTAACTGAACCTGAAACTCTCTTCATGCAATCAACGAGACAGTTTATTGAGTAGGCTGACGCAGCGCAGTGCAGCGTCTCCATGTTCGTCACTTTCATCGCTTGCTATCAAAAACTTTCTAAAGAACGCCATCAAATCTGTCTTATCATTCATCGTGCGCACAGATAAAGAACTAGACCATATTAAGTGGCATATATGTAGGCTGTGTTCACTCCACAATAAACATTACCGAGCAACAAGCGAAAATCAGCTCCGTGCGGCATGACTGCCTTGGCTAGCTCTCATTCCATACGACCTCCCATCGTACTTGCACATACGAAAAAAAAATACCTGTCAAAAAACAATTACCCTTGTGTTGAAAAAACGTATATTCATATTAACGCCAAACTCATAAAAGGACCACCTGTGTGAAAGAGCTTAAACAAGGAATAGAACTTATAAAATAAAAAAAATAAATGATGCACTTACCTCTGCCTACGTGCGGAAATACTAAAGCAGTGCGAGTTCCAATGCCTGCTCTGTTACTTAGTAATGTAATTAATGATTTAGGGCAAATATGTAGTTTGTCAATCATTCAATAGATAATTAATTAGTAATCAAATAATAGTTACCTATTGGTTGGCAATGATTTGTTTTGAACAATTGTTTCATTAAATAAATACATTTATTTCTAATAAAAAATTCCATTACTGTTTTTAGCATTCGCTCAGTTGTGGAGGGATTACTAGCAATTGACCAATTCTCTGAATTACTCGGAGACATTAGTGAAATTCATAGTCTTATTACTTGATTATTTTGTTCACTAATTCATTCATTTGAACTTTCGATTGAGTCATTAATAATCGTTACAAATCATAACTACACTCTTACTGGATGATCGACAGTTCATGAGGACACGTTCTGTCCACAGCCCGTGGTGACACGTCCTGTCCACGTCACTCGAGAAGGAAGAAATGCTTTCACATTAGAATTAAGTACGCGCTGTGCACGTCTTTCCGGACGATCATTTGCGGAAACGAACTTGTGGCGCGCGCCCGCGGATACAAACCTTCATCGTGGTAGACTTAACGATGTGAAAGAAACGCCTCTTTCTAACGAACGAGACGCCAGCCCGTAACACTCACCCAGCTTGGCGGCCGTAATCCGAACAGCACGCTGCGCTGGCGCCGAGCTAGAGTTGAATGCCGTGCGCTCGCTGAGAGCGCGCGGAAATGCGCGACCGGCGGTGAAGGACGCGCGGTAGGAGACGCCACCGGCGCCCACGACTGCGAGCGCCGCTCCCACTCCCTCTCATCTCCCTCCCCCTCCCCATGCTTCTCTTCTGCCTCTCACTTCCTACGATTTTCCGCCTTGCTCCATAGCTCCGGCCGGAAGAAGGCGTCAACTTTTGACGCTCTGATCTATGAGGCGATTCTATGAAAATCGCCCGTCAGTGAAGGAAGCAGCGATCTCGTTGTGTTCCCTATACGTCAACAGCAAGACAAAGGGAGCGGAATATGTTCAAGGTATGCTAATCGAAAATTCCGGTGTTTTAAACGGGAAACATGTTCCGGCAAGGTTTGCAAACTTACGCGTTTTATGATATTGCAGCATTGCAGCGTAGTCGCGGTGCTCGCTGAGGCGAACAGTCGACCAAAGGCACGCGTAGCCTTTGCAGAATTACCTGCGCGGCAGACAGACAAACAGACAGAAAAACTTTATTGCTGCAAGTCAGTTTTAGACCCTGGCCGGGGTCTGGGAAACTGCGCGGTCCCGCACTGCATCATGTTGGTCATGTCGGGACATGACGTCGGAAGCCCGAGTCACCGCAGCAAGCTGCGATGTCGAGCCTGCAGACGTGAGCAGGACCTCCAAGTCCTCCCAGCTCGAGATGGCGTGCTGTCCCCGCGGGGGAGGGTCAGCAGGGCAGCCGAAAAGGATATGGGAGAGTGTGGCGTGAGGGTCACCGCATAGGGAGCATGCAGGGGACGTGCCACAAGAGCGGGATAACAGCTGAGGGGATGACATAGAACAGGTCTGGAGGCGTCTGAAGAGGATCTGTTGGTAGTGCGTAAGAGAGGGCGAAGTCCGACGGTGCAAACAGGGTATTTGCGTGAGCTCTGCAAAGGTGTGCGCCCGCTCCCTCCAGAATCCTGGATCGAAACTGTCCTGAGCCCGGAAAATCAAACCTCGGGACTATTTATTGGCAGCCTCGTTTCCAGGATTCCCAGAGTGAGCCGGCACCATGCGCGACAAATTTTTGGTAGGGGTGTTCAACAATTGCCAGGCAGGGGTGTGAATCGTGCCTCTGGCAAAGTTGGAGAGAACCGTTTTGGAGTCGCTGAATATGTGTTGGTGCGTCCGAATGTGCAGGGGCTAGGGATGGTGGTCTGCTCTGTCTCCTCGGGTGTAGAGCTCGAGAGAAGACGGTGAGTTAGGGGGTGTGGTAGGGTTTGATTGTTGGTAACTGCTACCGCTTCATGCGCTGTACTTGCGGCGATTACCCAAATGGCATCGTGGGCTTGCCCGAAATACTTGTGGAGGGCATTTGCGCGAGCTACGTGGCGAGGGATATGATACTGGGGATGGACGTTTAGTGGAAAAGGTTTTAGAACGAGAGGTGTACGGATGTGTCGAGGGATGGCTGTAAGGATTGGCTGGTTGGCGGGTATGTTGATGCGAAGAGAGGAGAGTATATGGCGGCCTGTGGCGCTCGCGGCAAGTCTAAGGTACAGTGTCTGAGGATGCGCGTCAACTATTTCCTGAATGGTGTTATGCATGCCTAGCGCAAGGAGTTTGATAGTGTTAGTGCTACGAGGTAGGTTTAGGGCTGCCTTAGACGCAAGGTGGATCATGGCGTTCACGCGTTCGGTTTCCGTGCTGTTCAGTTTGAGATATGGGGTTGCGCATAGAATGAGGATAAGCGTAAATGCCTGCAGAACTTTCATGTTGTCCGCTTCGTCTAAACACTTGTTACGGGAGGATACTAGGCGTGGAAGGTGAAACACGGTTGCGTGGAGGCCTTGAGTATTTCAAGGGTAAGTTGATTTCGTCCACAATCCTGCGAGTGGAGGCCAAGAATGCGGAGGGCGGGTGGGATGGGGATAGGTTGTTTTATAAAGCTATTTGGATTGGCGAGTTAGCGCCAGATTTTGGTCTAATAAGGAAAATCGTGGACTTAGAGGGGGAACATTAGAGCCCGATGGACGACGCATGAGAGGAGACGGTGTCTGCTGCTAACTGAAGAGTCTCCTCAAGTTCCCCGTCAGAGCCATGAGTGGCCTATGTGGTAATATCATCAGCGTACAAGGTATGCTTTAGGTTCGGGATTAGAGCCAGTTTGTGAGCTAGGGGATGAGAGCAATATTAAAGAAAAGAAAAGAAAAGAAAAGGAAGGACCGCGCCTTGAGGGTTTCCGAGCTCTCCGAGTCTATAAGAGGGTGTGGTAACCTGACCTATGTGCAGGGAGGCAGTGCAGTCCGAGAGAAAGGCGCGAGCGTAGTTTTAGGTTTTAGAGCTTACCCGTAGAGCCTGCAGTCCCCTAAGCTGGCATCGCGTCGTATCCTGTCAAATGCCTTGGTAAGGCCAACTGCCAGGGTCGCTTTAGTGTTGTGGGGGATGGTATCATCAAGCACGTCATGCGTAATTTGAAGTAAAAAATATTGCGCAGGTAGATGCGCACGAAAGCCGAGCATATATACTGTGGGGAAAAAGGTGGTTGTCTTCCATGTACGTTGTTAGCCGAGCAAGACTTATGTGCTCGAAGGCTTTGCTAGACAGGATGTAAGAGAAATGGGGCGGATGTTTTATAGGGTGATATGCTTGTGAGGTTTTGGAATAAAGATGACTTTTCCATGCTTCCCCGAGGCGGCGAGAGTACCTGCCTCCCAACATTCGTTAAAGTAGTCGACTAAGTCAAAGATGTCAGCATCGTCAAGATTTCGGATAGCTGCATTGATAATTTGATCGTCTCCGGGAGCGGTATTGCGTAATTTCAATTGGGCGGCGCAAAATTCTGATACTGTAATAAGGGCGTCAAGCTCGGGCTGGGGTGGGCTCGCGTAATCGGGGTACTTGCAAGGAAGACAGGAGGTCGTATATGTGCACCTGTGCGAGGAAGGCGTCGGTGTCCTGTCGGTGTTTGTGAGCCAGGCGGCGAATGCTAAGGCGCGTCTGGGATTTGGATTGCGTGGCATCTAGCATGTGCCGTAGCAGGTGCCAAGCGCAGGTTGTGGAGATATTGCCGCGGAGGCCGTCACAAACCTGAGCCCCAGTTAGTTTTGCAAGGAGTTGCACTACAGTGTTCTATTTGGTATAGAATCTCGAGGAGATCCGTGCGGGGCAGTGAAACACTCGTGGAAGGCAGAAACAGAATCCATAGCATGCTATTCGCCTCACGCTTTATAGTACTTTCTGATATACCATGTTCTTTCTTGGAACTATAATAGTGCAAATTGAGAACATTTCGTACGGCGAGGGAAACACGAAAAAGAAAAGCCCACGAAAAAATATATGTGAGCCATCTTTTCTTTGGCTTACCATATAGAAAAGCTGTTTCGGAGACCTGTCGCGGGTGGCCAGATGATTAGGGCTCTCGGCTACCGGACCGGAGTACCCGGTTGCAAATCCGGCCACGGCGGCCGCGCTTCGATGGAGGCCTAACGCAAAAGGCGCCCGTGTGCTGTGCGTTGCCAGTGCAGGTTAAAGATTCTCCAGATTGTAGAAGTTATTCCGGAGCTCTCCACTATGGCACCTCCTTCTTTCTTCCTTCTTTCACTCCCATATTCCTTCCTTCCCTAACAGCGTGGTTCAGGTGTCCACTGAGAATTCGGATAATTTCTGCGTCTATCATTTCCTCAAAAATGAATTAATAATTAATATTTCACGGCTGTTGGGATCCGAATAACTGGGAATCGCCCAAGCATAACCCCGTCACTCTTCAATAAAATAAAAAAGTGACAGTACCTTTTGAGTACAGGCGCTCTAGCTTCTCTCCTTTAGTTTTTTTTTTAATTATGAAAGATGCACTTTTTTGGCTGTTTCGGCTGATTGATCGTGAAAGCCGAGTTTCTGCTCTCCGTATCCCCACTTGCGCAATACGTTACTTGTTCAGCCTGGAAAGTGCAGTTAGGAAAGAGAAAATGAATTTGTGAATATTGAAGCAGTGAATGTAGCATTCGAAGTGGGAATTTGTGACACCCTAATGTCCTCCACGTTAGAGGCATTTCGTTCGCTGCACTTGTTTTCGCCGCTGCGTACATATTTGCAGTTGAAGGAGTTACGGAAGTCACGCTTAAATAACACAACGGGAAGTAAAAAAAAATTAAGCCGCGCCTTCAGGCATATTATTTTATTAGCGCTTGTGTGCTCCAAAATTGTACACAACACGAAAGTGCTATACAGGCAGCTTGCTGTCAAAATGCTTAGCTCGTGTAGTTCTCCGACTTTCTTTTTAAAAAAAGGTGCTCATTTTCCCAGTCCAACTGGGCGGGAATGATACGCATTGTTTGGGACAGTGTTTCTTATCTAGTGATCACATTTTACTTGTAGCTGCCAGGGGAGCCCTATTTGAGGTTGCCGCGGACAGAGATGGTACGGTTACACAGTTACACGTGGTGCTCAGAAGCTGATAGCGGATCCATTGCTTTGCAGAAGGCGCCCAACACCAGTTGAACATTCGTTGACGCCCCGAATAATAGAGCAGATTTTAGAGTAGCTCTTTCGGCAGGAAAGTTTCATACGCACATTTTAATCGTATGATATGCGTAAAATGTTCACGTGAATACCATAGAAAACGGACGCAGTGAGAGTGCGCATTTTCTTGAAATTGCGCTCGCCTTTTCATGTTGACGGCCTAAAAATTCGCAATATAATCTTGCAGCCTAAGACTAAAGCACAATAAGTTGATTGTACTTATTTTTACTTAATTATTCGCGTCTTAATTGCACTTTATTACGTAAATTATGTCCGCCTTTCTGCACAATTCACCTGCACAGATCGCACAGAAGTATCTTTCACGGCTTAAAAAAGAAAAATCTTGGTTTTAATAGTTTCAAACACCGAGTATAAAGCTGCTACGAGCGTTATGGTGGTGCATTCAGTCGGAATAAGCTAAATCAGCGGCCGGTTCGGGAAAGCTCTCCGCTAGAGGACACGGCTTGTAACTTTCTGATTCTTAGAAGTTCAGCAATGGCAAAATGCAAGCATACAGAGACCAATCAATTAACTACGGGTCTTAGCTCCAACCAGTTAGTGTAAACGACTTAATTCTAGTATTTTCCGCGAATCGCAAAACGTTTGCGAAATATAGGAGCCGCGGTTAATTTAGGCTAAATCTCCACTTTGATGCCTTGAAAAAAAATGGCTGTGGTTTAGCCCTGGTTAAACCTGGTGTGACGCGATAGCTACGTCTGGCCGAGTGGAACTCGCTCAGTAGAATTGCAGTCAGTCTTTCGCTGCTGCTCCGTTTCGCTGGGTGTTCCTTCTTCATCTTCGTCCCTGGACGTGGATTCACTCTCTCTCCCCTCTCCTCCTCTCCCACCTCCCCCACTTGGTTTAATAATAATAATAATTGTTTTTTTGGGGGGGGAAAGGAAATGGCGCAGTATCTGTCTCATATATCGTTGGACACCTGAACCGCGCCGTAAGGGAAGGGATGAAGGAGGGAGTTTCGCCGGCGTGCCACGCCACTGGCAGCTGCTCCGCACCACGTGTCCAACCACGTGACCAGCCACGGCGCCACCACGCAGCTCAAGGGGTGCCACGCTGAAGGCGCGAAGTGCTATCGTAATGTAGCTATCGCTACAAAAGCGGCAGTGTTTTAACCCAGCTAAACCAAGTAAACGTGCAAATGCATAGTTTAGTCTGATTGGCTCATGGCTTTGTTTTGCTGGGTCTTCGGCGCGGCTGACGACGATATCAGACTCAGGTTAAGCTCTGATCGAGGTTAAGATGGTCTGATCTGTTCGCACCACAAATGAAAGCGGATGAACATAACGATGTGCAATGCATAGAGAGAGAGTGTGTTGCAGTTTAACACGAGGCGCGATTGGCTGCGGCGATAGCATAGTTCTCTCGTGAATTGATCAGCGAAGCTAATCTGTTCGCTCCGCCGTGGGTTTGAATCCCAGTCGCGGTAATATTTATTTTATTTCTGCATGGGCTGTTCCTATGCTAGGATTAACCAAGGTCACTATCAAGGTCACTCTCAGGGCCATTCTCAAGGTCACCATCAAGGCCACCTTTTCATTGGCTAGAGCTGGCGCGACACTCCCATGAACTTACCCGAGCTTCTTCCCACTGGCTGCCGCTTGTGCGGCGCTCCTCCCAAATAAGCCCAGCTTACCACATTTACTCCGTGCTTCACGTAACATGCTCGGTTAGGACCGCGTTAAGTATTGCTATCGCATCTAAATGACTGTGACTTAAGCACGTTGCTCCTCACTGCAGCTAAATGTTGAAAGTGCACTGGTAACTCTCTGCCGGCGGGTTGCCTTCCCGAAGAGAACCTGTTCCTTTTCTAGACATAATTTCTTTCATTTTGGCTGTTGGGCGCTGCATTTTATTTCGCATCTCTCTCATTTCCGTGAAACATCTTCAACCCAGCGCAGAACCTGAAAGCCGCCTCTGCTTTTAAGGGCTCTCGCATGTAAGATTTTGCATTCTCCTCATGAACGAGGTGATTCCGCGAAGAAAATGAATCTTTAGGTCATAGTTGAGGCAGCGGAATTTTTTATGCGTTTGCATTCGTCCCAGAAATGCCTTCTTAATGGGGTAACAGAAACCAGCGTTTTATTTTTGCATAATGCTGAGTCTCAGCTTAGATGGGTTCTCCGCGAGTATGGCACCATCTAACATGAACGGCATACGTGCCTTGCAGTGCCAGTAAAGCTTCCATACACTCGGAAGCGACGAGAAGGAGAGAGAGAGGGGAGGGTGGGCACTGACTGCACTGACTGCCTAATCAGGCACTGACTGCCTAAGTAAGCATAGCCCTGCATAACTTAGCAATGGATAGGCGATAACGAGTAAACTGAAGCGAAACAAACATTTTGAGACTCTTCTCTCTATTTTCTTTCAGGAAAAAAAAAAAACATTTCTTCGTGTGCATAGTCGATGTAGGCGGAAGAAAGACAAAGAATCAGGTATTCAAAACAAGGAAGAAAATTGTTTTTTTTAATGGTACGTGGAAAATTTTGTAACAGGTGTGACATTGATTGGAAATTCCAGCATCTAAATAGGAGTATTTGTCAAATGAGCGCTCGGGGGACCAGGGGATAAGACATTTTATTTCTATTGCACATAGCACCAGAAACGCTAAAGAAATTATTACAGGTGACGAAATCTGTACAGGCCCGTAAGTCGTAAGAAATGCTAGCAATCTCATTGTTTTCAGAAGTGTTATTTACTACATAGGCTAGCGAACATTAGAAAGACACTCCAGTTTCGACATGCTAATTGCTTATTTGTTCCTAAACAAAATATCACTCATAGCTGTAGCGCACTCCCTGAAGAATATGCAAATTAACACTGCACACAGTTAGGTAGTACATAGTTCGTGAAAGGTGTAACGCCTAGCGATGTTCGCGACAGAGATGGCATGTTACGGAGTTGAGCCTAGTAATAAATTGCTGCTTATCTAACGGGGGTATTCGAATCGTCCTCAGTTAAACACATCTGCTGAACTTCAATAAGGTGTTGCTTATTTCTAATAAAGGCTTGTTACTTCTAAGAGTTTTAGCTCCTGGCTCTGATCATAGCAGTCATGTCCTCGAAAAGCGTTTTTGCACTGCAAGCATCAGATGATTGAAGTTACTGAATACTCTTATTCGACGCGTAAAGAGCTCGCAACTTCGTTTCAATTCATGACATCTCTGAAGGCACTTGCTGTCGTGTCAGAGACTTTTAGGGGAATAACTTCGCTTCAAGCCGCCAGGCTAGGTTTGTGACCGGAAACTTTAGTTTTCTTTTTCACGAACAAAGTTTTACGAATACAAAGTGATTACCTTTCAATCACCGTCATCGCCTTGTGATGAGGTGTCGCAATCTTCTATTTAATCTATCTATTCTTACAAAGAATTCTCCAACCTCTATTCCCAACGAAATTCTCCAACCAAACAGCCACAATACGGAACCAAGCGGAAATCTCTATAAAAGATTAGGCTTGCTTCACGTCTTAATATTATTTGTTCAAAAAAACTGGGAAACAATTTTTGGTTTTTCTTCGCTTGTCCAAATTACAAAGACAACTTATTTTATGCATCAAAGTGCTAAATTCGTAAAATATTGTAAATTACAAAAAGAGAAAAAATAATTTTTATGTGAACACTTTACCTGGATAATTTTGGAAATGCAAGCATTCTGCGCATCGAAGTCCGGTGCGACATGCGGTCCACTAGCGGCAGTGCGCGCATCACCGTCAGAAACGCGGGAACGATACAAAAGCACCGACAGCTTGTGCACGTCGTTGCGAAGCGCCTTTTCGCCTTTTTCGCAAGAGCATATATCATGGCCAAAATCAGGACGTCACATCAGCAATTCTCCTGGAACCAAATCGCACGGGATTTAACATGACAATATCAGAAAAAATACGCGAACGTTATGTTCAACTCCTTCGTCGCCGAAAACAAATCGATCGCTGTCTATTTTTTCATGCGTATCATTTTAATTGTATGGGCACTTGTGTGAAGCCGTATAATTCGTAAGGCACGAAACCCCGAACTCTGGTGCAACTTTTTGCGACACTGGCTGCGGTCGAAGTTACGAGCGGCCCGCGTTTGCCACTGGCTCGAGCACGTGCCAGAAGGCTCTGGCGGACGGCCTCTGAATCAGAATCACGCAGTACTAGCGATAACAACCCTGCCTAGTCACTTGACAAATGGTGCGGACTTAGTAGTGAGGCCAAATTTACTTCTCTGCTCGAGGTACGATTTTTCTTATTACTTTATGGCTTATTCAAACGAGCGACTTTTGAAGCGCCGAATAAACTCTTCTATGCTGCATTGCTCACAAAACTTCGACAGCGGAGTGGAAGCTACAAGTGCGAGGCCGCAGCTTGCACAAGTGAGCCGTCCTCACGCGCTCAGACACCAAGCTATACACTTCTCAAAGCCATCGGATCGTGTCGGCTTGTACAAGGTACAAATGCACAGCAAAAGCTTTTCATGTGGAGTACTCGTAGCAAAGTACAGGCTTGCGAATGGCTGGAATCTAAAAAACGTGGAGCTGCAGAGCTCGAAAACGGCAAGAAAGGTGGCGACACCAGAATATAAACGTAATGTGTGAATGCCAGAAAACAGTCCTTCGCAAGTGTCAATACCGCTAAGTTAAAGATGTGGCGGCACATTTATGCTTGTTTGCGCTACAATTCTGGGGAGTCTTCACTGTTTCGCTTGTTTGGTGTGATGTTTCCGCCTTGATAACGGCTTATTGTGTATGGGGGTTTAACGTCCCAAAGCGTCTCAGGCTATGAGAGACGCCGTAGTGAAGAGCTCCGGAAATTTCAACCACCTGGGGTTCTTTAACGCGCACTGACATCGCACAGTACACGGGCCTCTAGAATTTTGCCCACATCGAAATTCGACCGCCACGGCCGGGATCGAACCCGCGTCTTCCGGGCCAGCAGCCGAGCGCCATAACCATTGAGCCACCGAGGTCCTTGAAAACGTTCGACATCAATTACAGGCTGATGTCTCGTTGCTACGAGCAACGGAACGCTGGTGAAGGACGCCTTTCCTTCGAGCTCTATGCGTCCTGACAAGGACGCAGAATTCGTCGAGCGGGGGCGGTGCGGTGACCACAGACCGACGGTGGAGGCGCCTGGCGGGCGCAGGACGCCCACGCTTTCCGCATCGACACGAAGCCGCGTTCTGCCTCAAGGAGACAAAACGAACATCGTATATGACTTCTCGAGGCATTTTTCCCGCCTTATAGGTTGCGACAAAATTGCGCGATTCACCGATAAACGCACAGATGTAGCGAAAGCGTGGCGACCGCTCGGAATGAAGACAGAGGAGTCTGGCTCCATTGTCTCGTTTTGTCAGTACCACGATCTCGCATATCAGGATCCTCTCGCCATTGTTGCTTTCGCTCAGTTTTGCGGTTGTGCAGCTCCGGATATTCGGATAGTCACAGTCTGAGCTCGGGTTTGCGATGCGTCTATAAAGCTTTTTTTGCCCAGCCTTGCCCCTGGCGAGTCATCTAATCAGACGTGGTACCGAGGTAGACAGTGTCGGCACGCTGACCAACTGCGTGCATGTGGTTGATGAAATTGTTCTGATCGCTGACGAACGTTCGGAAGTCATCCTACCTCACTAGCGCTTTACAAGGCTTGAAATGACATTGAAGGAGACGTGGCAACTAAGAAGATAGAGAGAGAATTAAGATAGGGCGCGACGTTTACTCGGGAGGCGGCACTGATTTGTTACGCTGCATTGGGGGAAAAGTATGAGTGCAAATAATTGTGAAGGAAAAGGCACTTTAAAGTGAAGTTAGTGATAACATATCGTGCGGAAAAATCATAAGCCATCGCGCAGGTGCTCCGCCCTCAAGAAACGAAGCAGTGCCGTGCAAATTTAACAGTCATCGATCGCCGTGGCCACTGTCCGAGAAACTTCATTTCCGTCAGCAGACGGGGATCAAAATGGTCCACTGTATGGCATGTTGGGCTTGCCTTTTGGCACTGCGTGCAGGGCATGCACAGCGATAAGTGCTAGCGTCTCGTCAAGCCTGTAAGTAGCTCACGAGGGCTATCAGCCGTACCGATAACGATAGAGTATTAGTTACTGAATACGACAGGAGGACACAAGCAACACAGCAAAGTGACTTCACGCCGTGATAGGCAGCCTGGATAGCAGAGCTGTTGGTCAGAGTCCAGGATTGTAGGCGTGGGTTTGAATCTTCGGGTCAACGTAATGAAAGCTCTGAGGGCCAGACAACATGCTCTTGTTCCTGACATCTTAGCAGAAATATAGAGCAAATAGACTTGCGCGGGGGCATGTAATGGGGAGGATCCGATAACTATATGGCCTCTTAGGGTACCAGGGCGGACTTCAAGGGAGGAGAGATGTGGCCAGAGAGGGAAGAGAGTTTGATGGGAGGAGGAGGCAGGAAAATGCTGGCAGGCTGTGTCCGTGCTTGGCGCACGACAGAAACAATGCAGAGATCAATTGGAGATTTCTTTGTGATGCAGTAGACGTAGCCGCAGCTGACGCTGATAGTAATTGTTATTATGGTTCCAAAAAGTGTCATTATGAAGGATTGTAGAGGGTCGATTTCGAATAAACTTTGGCGTAAGGAAGGAACACCGCTCTGGCAAAAGCGAAATCAGGCATTGTAACGAAAAAAAAATCGACAGAGACGCTTAAGACTGCGGAATGCGAAATCATTACTGTGGCACGCCGCAGGCAGTGCGCTCGACTGTCTGTGACCTTTCCGTTGACGCGGTGTATGACGACCCCTTCCTCCCCCCACACACGGGCGTATGGCACCACCCGGAACACGGTACGACGAACGGTAGCGTCACAATATTGATACGAAGGTCTGAGGAGGCGTACAATTAAAAGTGGATATGCAATTGGTTCGAATTCGCGTCGCAAGCTAGCCCCAAAGTTAACTAGCACATATAACCTATATGCAACGGGAAATCGTGAGACCACCCGGATGGCTGTACCACAAACGAATGCGTCAGAATTTTGGCACAAATGTTCCGAAAAGTGGCGCCACGTGGGGTCCGCCACTGGCATTATATATTCAGCAGAACGAC
>JARKHS020010863.1:0-50530 GCA_030143305.2 Amblyomma americanum
GACGAATAACGTACACCTTATACTGTAACAACCTTGCAGCAGCATCGCAGTCATATGAATCAGGCAACGTCAAATACTAGTAGTTGCGATACGACGCCACAGGCCTATGTATTTGAAACAATCACTTTGTTCACGGTTAAACTGTATTCTGTTTAATTAGTTATTCCGCATACTGGCTGCAAACAGACGAAGCAAGAGTATGTACATTGACTTCATCAGGCTAAAATCTCTCCCTGGCGAGGGAACAAGTAGAATGCTCATGCCAAACCAAGGAAAGTCTTTAAGGAGTTTAATGTTTGAATTACCTGTACTACACTATTCCTTCAATGTCATAAAAATGTACAGATAAATTAGTGGGGACACTTAATCGCTGCCTTAAGAGTATGACGCAATAGCGCAATGGGTTAATTCCCATATATGCAGAAGGCCATTCTCTACTTTACATGAAGATCTCTGAGAGTCCTTATACCCCTCCTGACGCACTATTACAGCGGTTAATAAGCGATGCCCCACTGCCCTGCGACGGCAGGTGCTCCCAGCGGTGGGCCTTGTGCGACCCAGATTGCTCTTCCCGATCGATCAATCATTAATCTAACTGCCACCTTCCACTGTGGGCAGGTTGGGATGACGCCGCAAGGTCACGTGGCCTTGGTGGCCCACCTGCCTCCCAGGTTGCTCTTTGGGGACCCCCAGCCAGAGTCATGCCCGTGATATTTCCCACAATGGCCTTCAACGCCATCGCCTTAAAACGGCTTCAAAGCGCCATTCATGCTGTCAGCCCCGGTCCTAGTTTCAGTCATAATAATAATAATAATAATAATAATAATAATAATAATAATAATAATAATAATAATAATAATAATAATAATAATAATAATAATAATAATATAATAATAATAGTAATATAATAATAATAATAATTGGTTTTGGGGGAAAGGAAATGGCGCAGTATCTGTCTCATATATCGTTGGACACCTGAACCGCGCCGTAAGGGAAGGGATAAAGGAGGGAGTGAAAGAAGAAAGGAAGAAGAGGTGCCGTAGTGGAGGGCTCCGGAATAATTTCGACCACCTGGGGATCTTTAACGTGCACTGACATCGCACAGCACACGGGCGCCTTAGCGTTTTTCCTCCATAAAAACGCAGCCGCCGCGGTCGGGTTCGAACCCGGGAACTCCGGATCAGTAGTCGAGCGCCCTAACCACTGAGCCACCGCGGCGGGGCAACCTAGTTTCAGTCACTACTCAACCTTACGTCAACGGCAACGCGGGTACTTGCGCCCGTTTGAAAGCGTAGAAGCAGCCGCACATCACCACTTCTTTTGCACAGTGAAAAGCATCAGACGGCGTACTTACGCCGTAACTAACGTAAGCAGTCCCGTTCCTGCATCTCTCGAAGAATTCGAAATTGGACGGGTTGTTCCACACAGCCATGTACACCCTGTTTTGTAGTGTGAAAGAGATGGCCATGGATATGTTGATGTTGTTCGACATTGTCCAGTTCAAGTGAGACATCGCTTCCAGCTGCGCGAGGGAGAGGGAATGAAAAAGACAGAAACGATGATGAGAGAAAGCAGATAAATGCACTTGCACGCTTTCGTCTTCTACTCGCCGTATATATACAGCCGGCCACATCTTTAGCTAGCGTGCTCGATGGCTAGCTAAAGATTTGGCTGGCTCACTTTTAAAAATGGTCTATAGACAGTCTAAAGACTTCTTATAGGCTCTATTGCCTTCCCATAGATATTTCTTTGTATCTATTCAGAGTCTATAGACTGTCTATAGAGAAATGTTTACTAAATGTGTATGGCCATAAATCTATAGATTGTCAATAGACTGTGTATAAAATTTGCATTGCCTATAGAGTGTTCTGTAGGGTTTGTCTATAGAGAGTCTATAGACATTCTCGACTTCATAGACAGAAGTCTATGGACAGTCTATAAACTATAAAAATTTTTGGTAAGGGCTGTACACAGAGGGCCCACAGTTTGGCTAAGGTTGTGAGCCGCCGTGATATCACTCGTTTTTTCAGTGCCGAGAAAGTGCAAATTCCTTTGCGCTTGTACTGAAAGCAAGAAAGAAAACTTGGAACGAGGCAGCGGTACGATGCACTGGAGACATGCATATGTGAAATGCGCTGAAGGGTTTTACGAACGCGCCCTGTCATGGGGCCACTCCTAGATAGGACTAACTGGCCGGTGCCTCAATGAGCCAACAAGTGAACATGAGCAAATGTTATAAGAAATGATAATAATAATTGGTTTTTGGGGAAAGAAAATGGCGCAGTATCGGCCTCATATATCGTTGGACACCTGAACCGCGCCGTAAGGGAAGGGATAAAGGAGGGAGTGAAAGAAGAAAGGAAGAAGAGGTGCCGTAGTGGAGGGCTCCGGAATAATTTCGACCACCTGGGGATCTTCAACGTGCACTGACATCGCACAGCACAGAGGCGCCATAGCGTTTTGCCTCTATAAAAACGCGTCCGCCGCGGTCGGGTTCGAATCCGGGAACTCGGGCTCAGTAGCCGAGCGCATCATTGCTGTTTCTTCTTTATGTTAATGACATCGTCTGTATTAGTAATCTTCCAACTTTTGTGATTTACGCTGATGACACCACGTAATTCTTTAGAGCTGCACAGCTGCCAGATCTTGAGAAACAAGCCACAAAATGTTTACAGTCACTCCAAGAATGGTCTCAAAATAATTTATTAAACATAAACACTGCAAAAACGAAGGCCGTGCTTTTCCGGCCTCGTAACAAGTTGACAAATATGCCACCACTCTGTTTAAGGATCGGTAAGTCGCTCATCGAAACGGTCCCTGCGGTCAAAAGTTTAGGTGTTATTTTTAATGAGCATTTGAGTTGGAATGATCACGTTGACATGGTGATGAACAAGCTGTCAATGGTTGTCGGTATTTTGTGTCGACTGAGATATTTCATGCCGAAGAGTATCAAGAAAATGTTGTATAGTGCACTTTTTTCCTCTGTTGTAAATTATTGTTTTTTGGTGTGGGGTACCACGTCTTTTACAAATATTAACCGCTTGTATCTTATTCAAAAGAAAGCTGTTCGAAATATTATGAATGCTCCTCGACTAGAACACACCGAACTACTTCGAATCATCCGTTTGCCACAGCTGTACGAAGTTTTACTTCTACAACGGTATAAAACCGGTGTTAATCACAATAATTGCAATATGCTAAATCTGTCAGGATTACAATGCAATGAGCCAAAGTACACTACACGTGCGATACCCGAATGGTATGTGCCTAGGATGCACACAAATTATGGTTATCAAATGTTGAGCTACACTCTCCCACATCAACTAAATAAGGAGTCCGAATTGTTTGTACAGCTAATGCAAATATGTTACTTTTGTTCATTTTCTTTTTTTTATCCCTGGAAGTGCTACCAGGTTGTGTACCACTGCAATGCCCTTGTGGGGTGCGTCGGCCTCGTCAAGCCTTCCCAATGGCTTTTTGTCGGCGCACCCAACATCGTCATGATGTTAAATAAACATGATTGATTGATTGATAACCACTGAGCCACCGCGGCGGGTCAACACTGACGTTAAAGAATTCGTGTTTCTGCACAACATTATTCAAGCCAAGTACGAAGTGTCCACTTCCCGGCATTAATCCGTTGGTGGATGAGGCGCTCCTTACCTACTCGCACAGACGGTTGCACCTCTCGTTCCCCCGGGTAGCATTGTGAAACACTATGGTTTAAACTCTTCATTTTTTGTAGCGTTCGGATGCGACTCCCCAAAACTACCAACCTCTCCACCCACCCCACCAAATCTTTACACCGGGCATTCCCGTCGCCAGGTGCAATTTATGCGTTTGTTTGTTAAAGCATCTGCGTTTTTTGTTTCGTTGTATATAATATAATTAGTTTTTGGGGAAAGGAAATGGCGCAGTATCTGTCTCATATATCTTTGGACACCTGAACCGCGCCGTAAGGGAAGGGATAAAGGAGGGAGTGAAAGAAGAAAGGAAGAATAGGTGCCGTAGTGGAGGGCTCCGGAATAATTTCGACCACCTGGGGATCTTTAACGTGCACTGACATCGCACAGCACACGGGCGCTTTAGCGTTTTTCCTCCATAAAAACGCAGCCGCCGCGTTCGGGTTCGAACCCGGGAACTCCGGATCAGTAGTCGAGCGCCCTAACCACTGAGCCACCGCGGCGGGGCGATTGTTTCGTTGGCAAGCTTCTTTTTTCAGCAGAGACGGCCCGAAAAATAATAAGAAACCAGCATGGGGAATTGGCCACACGCGTAACGCGTAAATGAAGAGACGCGTTTTTGTTCCACACACTTACGACTGAAATGCAGTTTCTGATGGTGGATCTGTCGATGTTTGATGGGTAATCCAGGAATGACGTTGGCAGAATCTTGCAGCCAGGAATGTCGTACTGTATGTAGGATTTGTGGGTCACAGCTATGTACAGCGAAGGCTTGAAGATGCTCCTGCAAGCCGAGCGCACCCGGGGGACAACTTTTTATGACGTGGTATTACCAAGGAGAACCACAGTCATGCAGGCACGAGATCTACGAGAGAGGCTAGCCGCATGCTGAGTTCGAGCGCAGGACAGGCAATAAACTCAAGGCGCCTATTTTTTTTATTTATTTATTTGCAAATACTGCAGGCCTTTCTCAGGCCCATGCAGGAGTGGATACAAGGAGGAATAAATGACAATAGTGGATTAAACAAGGAAAACAATCATATGCAAAAATAAACACAAATTAATAATTTCATCATTACAAGGACATCACGGTGGGAATGATGTTATATCAAGGTGATTAATATGTTTTAAGAAATATTCGACTGCGTTGTAGTTCACAACAGTAGATGTTTATTCCAGTGATAGATAGCTGAAGGGAACAAGGAATATTTGTGACCACTAACGTGGCTGATGGGTTTGCAAAGTGCTTTCATATTGTTTTCTAGGAGTGGCGGAATGGCTCCTGAAGGTATGCTACTTTTGTTATGTTGAAGTGTTCGTGATAAAGTCGGTACAAGAATAGAAGTCTCGATGTGTGTGTGTGAAAAACTATTTCAGGGAGGAAGCTTGAGGTAGCCGGAGCAACCTCTCGCAATCTCTAGGTGGGCTCCTCATTACAGGAGCCCATTGGCGACCGCCGCGACTCGGGCTCGGTGGACCAGGGCCTTCTGGCTTGCTAGGTCCGAGCAGCCGAGCAGGGCTGCCTCCCAGTCCTCCCGGGTGGGGTTGGGTTTGGGGGCGAGGTTCGGGGTTGACTGGCATGCCCACACCATGTGAAAGATGTCCGAAGACTTCTCCGCACAGTGTGGGCATTCTCCTGTACAGGCAGGATCAAAGTGTTTTAAAACTGCCGGGCACAGCAGCGTTTTGGTGTAAAGGCGGAGGAGTGTGCGTTCCTCCACCTTTGTGAGGCCCTTACAAGGCTTGTGATAAATTGCATGGCCGAATTGGAATAATTCAGTAATTTCTCGAAAAGTGAGGGCCGGATTGGGTTCGGGATCCGTATCCAAAGGGTCTGAAGGCGTTGCCCGGAGAGTGAGCGCGCGGGCGGCGGCGTCTGCCGTTTCATTGCCTTCGAGGCCCATATGAGCTGGAGCCCATACAATCGTTCGAGACGCGGGGGCCCCGAGGTAGTTACTGTTTTGAAGGATGCGATGCGCAAAGAGAGGAATGTACCCCTGTTTAATATTTCTGCAGGCCCCTCTCGAGTCGGTGACGATCACTCGCGACTCCTGGTCTGCGGCGGCTAACGCGATGGCAACTTCTTCCGCATGTGTTATGTCTTGAGCTCGGAACGTTAGGCCATTCACCACGATTTTTTGGTGGACGACTGCGGCCGTGTACCACCCCCCATGGTGAGGGCCTGAGGCGTCCACGTAGAAGATGCCATGTTTGTTCCCATAGTGACGGGCCAGTGCCTCCGCCCGCGCAAGGCGCCTGCCACTGTGGTCGTCACGTGTCATGTTGGCCGGAAGAGGGCGTACGTGCAGGGCGTATCTCCAGATTTCAGGAATGCGTACGCGCTCTTCCGTAAGTGTTGGGTGGTGGATGTGTAGTCGGGCTAATAGGCGGCGACCCGACGGCGTTTTTGAAAGCCTTGTGTATTGATTTGTCAAGTGCGCCTCCCGGAGCTCCGCGAATGTGTTAACCATCCCCAGGCCCATGAGACGCTGGTTGGATGTGGTGATCGGGAGATCGAGGGCACGCTTGTACATCTTTCTGAGAATCACTTCGAGGGCGTTCTCATCAAACTTGCGCAGGTGGAGGTAAGGAGTCGAGTAGAGGACTCGACTGGTCACGAATGCATGCGCCAGCCGCAAAGCGTCTCTGCACCGTAACCCCCCGCGTTTGTTGGAAACCCGGCGGACCATCCGGCCCACCTGGTCCCCCACCTTGCGCAGTTTTGCTAGTGTGGTATCAGCCCGTCGATGTTTGTGGATAAGGAGACCAAGTACTCTAATCTCATCGTGTTCGGGTATCGGGCCGCTGGCCAGAGATAGTTCCATTTTGGTGGCGCACTGAAGCGACGGGCGAATGTGCACAAATTCGGATTTGGACGGTGAGCACTGAAGGCCGCAGCGGCGGGCGTAAGCGTCCACGATCTCCGCCGCTTGCTGCAGGTTGGCCTCAATGTCTCCAACCGATCCGTGTTTGGCCCAGATGGTTATGTCGTCGGCGTACAGCGCGTGCTGGATGCCTTCGACCTTCGCCAGCTGAGCCGGGAGTTTCATCATGGCCAGATTGAAAAGTAATGGCGAGAGGACCGCACCCTGTGGGGTTCCTCTCGTTCCCAGTTTATATGGGCCGTGTTCTTCGTCTTGTATTCGGATGAAACTTCGTCGATCCGAGAGAAATTGCTTGATGTACTGAAACGTGTTATGTCCACAGTTCGTTTGGGAGAGATGTTGCAGGATGATTTCGTGTGTGACATTGTCGAAAGCCCCCTTCAAGTCAAGGGCGAGTACTGCCTTATCGTTGAAGGGATATTCGACAGGGTTGAGAATTTCTCGGTCGAGTTGAAGCAGAACATCTTGAGCGGACCTCTGCGGGCGGAAACCGAACATGGTGTCTGCGAATGTATGTTCATTTTCCAGAAACCCAGACAGCCTATCCCGCACCATGGTCTCCATCAGCTTTCCCGCGCAAGACGTGAGGGAGATGGGGCGGAGGTTGTCTGTGTTTATGGCTTTGCCGGCTTTCGGAATGAAAGTTACCAGGGCGGTCTTCCATTCAATTGGTAGAGGTGCCTCACCAAGCCAGATCGAGTTGATGAAAGCGAGGAGGGTTTCGTAGGCGGGATCGGGAAGATTAGCAAGCATTTTCACAGTTAGTGCCTCACCAAGCCAGATCGAGTTGATGAAAGCGAGGAGGGTTTCGTAGGCGGGGTCGGGAAGATTAGCAAGCATTTTCACAGTTTTGTCTCTGCCCGGTGCCGTTCCTCGTTTCATTTTAGCTAGGGCCGCCTTGAGGTCATGCAACTGGAACGGTTGATCCAGATTCGCGTTCTCTGAACCTGCATAAGAGAACGCGGGTCCTCCGGGGTCCTGCTTAGTGCAAAGATACTGGTCGCGCAGTTTGCATGCCAATTTTGATGTATTTCCATCGAAGCTATGAATAGCTCGTTGGAGATGTTTTTGTGTCTCGGCGCGGGTTTGAGTCGGGTCAATTAGGGCGCGGAAAAGGCGCCACGTGCTCCGGCTCGACATTTGTCTGGCTATGTAGATATGCTTTCTTTAGTGGGTTAATATGCTCGAATGCCTGGAACAGTTTGAGTATATAAAGCGTACTGCTAGGTTCTGAATTCGTTCTAATTGGCTTATTAAATATTTCTGCAAAACAAACTTCCTTTCAGTACGAAAGCGCTAACACGCTCACAAACACCAAATAAGAATTTTCTCATTCTTGGATCTTAAATCTTGTCATCTTTAGATCTTGTGCCGTTGCCTAGCAGCAGCAACGCCACGTTAAGGTAAAGAAAAAATGAAACCAATATCCATGACTCGGAGTCGAACCTGCGGCTGCGCGAAAGCACCAGCTGCGCTGGCCGCTGCGCGAAAGCACTAGGCTATCACCGCAGCTGGACACGCGTCGTGTTATACTGTTGTTGTTGTTGTTGACCTCACAAACACACTCTTGCTCTTCTTCTTCCTCTTAAAACATGGCACGTACCCACATGAGGGGATTGGCCAGGGTGTAGTGGCATAAACAAGGAAATTTCATCATAATCATAATCTTTTTGAACCCTTAAGGACCCTTTACATGGTATTACATAAAGGGGGGGGGGTGAAGAACATAGAACAATACAAGAACAAAGCCAAAGAGGTTGAAACAACAACAACAAAAAGAAATCTAGTAAAACAGGTACAAACATACAATGAGAGCAATGAGGACAACGAATACAATCAGCAAAATCAAATGAGAACCCAGCTAAAAAAGTTACATAGGAGATTACTACAAAATATTAGCGCAAAGTGTGAATTTTGAAAAAAAAAATGTATCGATGAAAAACGACGAATATTTAAAGTAAAATAACAAACAGCATTTTTGGTGGAAAAGAAGCGCTCGAAGACTCTTAAAAGAGTTAGCAAATCAACCTAGCAGTTGAAATCATGTAATCATGGAGAGTCCCACAAATTGCATCCATTGCAAATCCTTTGGCGCTCGCGCCGAACGATAATAACACTGGCAGAGGCAACGGGAGCCGTAATCTGGAGAGAGGGACCTCCAGGTAAATGTTTCTCTGAAGTGCGAATTTTGGACAGCTTGCGCAGTGCATTAATAATAATAATAATTGGTTTTGGGGGAAAGGAAATGGCGCAGTGTCTGTCTCATATATCGTTGGACACCTGAACCACGCCGTAAGGGAAGGAATAAAGGAGGGAGTGAAAGAAGAAAGCAAGAAGAGGTGCCGTAGTGCATTGCACATCGTCGTTTTCGTCCCCTAATACTGCTTCGGGTGTTCCGGCCCTTGCTTTCGCACTATAGCTAGCGTTCTTCCTTTTCGGGTTTATTTTTTTTTTCAAATTCAGGGGATAAAAACGGGCGCTATTTTTCAACTTGGTAATAGCGGGAAATCAAGTCTTTTGTTAAAAAAATCGGAAATTAGGGCCTTTTCAAGTTAAATTTACAAACTGTAACAACTTATTCGATTTTTGTTAATTGACGCGTTAACTATTAGGCCATATTTCAGGCTGGTAAGCGGGAATCGGAGTTCTCAAGAAAATATTCCAGAATACGGCGTTTTTTCAATACTTTATAATTACTGGCAGCGAAGAGCCTATCAGTTTCGGGGACATGAAACATTTTGTTCACACAATCTGGTCATCGACTGTTTACACGTGCTTGTTAATGCACGTTTATTGCAGACTTAGTCTTCGTGCTTACTCTCGAAGGTAGCTGGCTTCTCAAAGCAGTCAGTTGCAAGAAAAAGTGCGACATTCTTGCGCGCAATATTTGCGTCAGAGATGAGGAGTGGGCTGAGGATTTATGCTGCGCTAACTTCAAAAATGCTGAAAACATGCCTACTGAAACGTTCCATATGAGACGCTCGTATGAAAATACGGGAATGTGGAGTCCACAAGATATAGAAAATCTATAAAAATTCATATCTTGTGTTTACAGCGTTTATAATCATTCCACATAATTTCCATATGATTTCTGTTGTGTCCTGGGTTTCACTTTCGGTTTGTTCTAACTGGATTGGATTTGGTCTTGTTTATGTACACCTGTGCTTCATTATTGGCTTAGATTGTCACGTTACTGTTTTATATGAAAACCAACCCCGCTATGATAAGAGGTCATTCGTCATGTCGTTCTGAGTCTCGACCCACTTCTTGGGCGGCCCTCCAGGCCGACACTACAACTTCCATGCCGTTTACATGGAGTCATATAGAGTCCGAAAGTTTCCATACGTGCTTCAATATAGTTCATACCGACTCTATATACTCCATACTGACTTTGTAAAATTCTTATCGAAACATATAGAACTATGGGGCTCGTGATATAGAATTTCAGTAGGGGTGGATGAAATTTCGACATAACATCTTCCAGATAAAAGTACCTTCAAAATATCAGAGAAATATAAATCGATATGCGGAATTTAAAACTATTGCTTCGCTTGCTGCAGCGCTACACCTTTTTAGCGCTGGAATAATCTGCGAGTGCACTCCCTTTAATGTAATCGAGAAACGCCGATTTAAGAGCGGTAAATTATAAAGCGCTTGGTAGAAGCCAACATGGAGTAGAAAGACACTTGCGTGGTGTATCGCATCACTTCGTGAGATCCTGGTTGGTCGAACTGTACGCCGATGACAATGTAGCAGGGCCGTTGTGGAGTTACCTTGGTCCGTATAATGGAGTAGATCTTCTGCGGGAGGAGGAAAATAATGAACTGCATTACTACTGCATGCCACCAATTTTCACTGAATATTTTGTAGGGCTAAACAAGAACTAGTTTTATTCCTGTTGCTGGCTAAACGTAAATTTCTATTCATATACAGCTAACTTTAGGAGTCTAAGAAAGCACGCAGGTTCTGGGTTTCGCAATTTTTTCTGATCCGCCGCGGTGGCTCAGTGGTTAGCGCGCTCGGCTACTGATCCGGAGTTCCCGGGTTCGAACCCGACCACGGCGGCTGCGTTTTTATGGAGTCAAAACGCTAAGGCGCCCGTGTGCTGTGCGATGTCAGTGCACGTTAAAGATCCCCAGGTGGTCGAAATTATTCCGGAGCCCTCCACTATGGCACCTCTCTTTTCCTTTCTTCTTTCACTCCCTCCTTTATCCCTTCCCTTACGGCGCGGTTCAGGTGTCCAATGATATATGAGACAGATACTGCGCCATTTCCTTTCCCCAAAAACCAATTATTATTATTTTTTTTCCGCACTCAAAAATTGAAAGTTGAATTTTGAGAAAAGGAAATGACGTTGTAACTATCTCGCATAGCCCACGCACCATAAGGGAAGGTACGAAGGAGGGACTGAGAGAAGAAAGGAAGAAAGAGGTGCCGTAGTGGAGGGCTCCTGAATAATTTAGACCACCTGGGTATCTTTAACGTGCACTGACATCGCACAGCACATGGGCGCCTTTTTTTGTGTTTCGCCTGCATCAAAACGCAGCGGTCGCGGTCGGGTTCAAATCCGGGTACTCCGGATCAGCAGACGAGCGCCTTTACTGAGCCACCGCGGCATGTTACTTTAATAATAATAATAATAATAATAATAATAATAATAATAATAATAATAATAATAATAATAATAATAATAATAATAATAATTGGTTTTTGGGGAAAGGAAATGGCGCAGTATGTCTCATATATCGTTGGACACCTGAACCGCGCCGTAAGGGAAGGGATAAAGGAGGGAGTGAAAGAAGAAATGAAGAAATAGGTGCCGTAATGGAAGGCTCCGGAATAATTTCGACCACCTGGGGATATTTAACGTGCACTGACATCGCACAGCACACGGGCGCATTAGCGTTTTACTTCCATAAAAACGAGTCGCCGCGGTCGGGTTGGAAGCCTTGACCACGGCGGTTGCGTTTTTATGGAGGCAAAACGCTAAGGCGCCCGTGTGCTGTGCGATTCTTCGTAGTTCGGATTTTTCGCATTTTACAGTTTCGCATTTTAACGCTGTTTGAAGGGCGACAAACATTTGCTTCCCAGAACAGAAAATCGAGCTTCATCCGACTTCTGACACGGAAACAGTGAAAACATGTGCAGTCTTTGGAAAAAAATATACATCCCAAGAGGTTTTCTTTCAAGTTGTGTAGCGGGGCTCTTTAGCATATTTGACTGTCCTAACCTTGGGAGGTTTGAGGACTTAAATTCCTCCTGTCTTCGTGAGATTAGGGTCCCCCAGTATGGAAGAGGAGCCGCAGTGCAGGGTTCAGATAAGTGTCCCTTTGACAAACACTGTACATAAAATAATAAAACGCTTGCCTCTATGTTCCTGCTTACTATAGGTAAGTGCTTGCGACATGCACATTACTAGTTACATTACACAAACCTCCCTATTTTTATTGCAAAAACCTCTATCTAAAAATGTGCAATTTTTATTCGAGTTGAAATATTTTGGAAGCTGAAACCGTGAGGCTAAAGCGCCGGTTTCCTGTCCGAATTATAATACCCAGCGTTTTCCTGAAGACCCCGTGGGTGCAATTCTCGGCCGTGATGGGAGAAGAACGTGTGACACGTAATAAAGCTAGAACCGAAATGCCGTCCCGTGTGCACTGCCCGGCAAGGTCTTTATTTTCCTCTCTTTCGTTCCAAGATGCTTTGAGGCGCTGCTCAAGGAGGGCGCCACGACCCAAAAACAAACTGGCGTGACGTTCAGTCGAAGAAACAGCGGGTGGTCTGTCGGCTTCGTGCACCTTTGCGCGGCGCATGTAATACATTTCGTGTCATCACTGTCTGCCTGCTAGTGCTTGACGTAACGCTCATGTATACAGCGTAAGCAACTTTAGCAGAGCGCTACGTGACATTAACCACTTCGTTGCCTTCTAGTCCATGACGCAACCCGGGGCCATCGAGCGATAATCCCAATCACGCGAACTAGAAGTACGGCAATGACGATGAAACGGAGGACGTGACGATGGGCGTCACAATAGGGATGAACATAGAAGAGAAGAAACGGAGGACGTGACGATGGGCGCCACAATAGGGATGAACATAGAAGAGAAGAAACGGAGGACGTGACGATGGGCGTCACAATAGGGATGAACATAGAAGAGAAGAAACGGAGGACCTGACGATGGGCGCCACAATAGGGATGAACATAGAAGAGAAGAAACGGAGGACGTGACGATGGGCGCCACAATAGGGATGAAAATAGAAGAGAAGAAACGGAGGACGTGACGATGGGCGTCACAATAGGGATGAACATAGAAGAGAAGAAACGGAGGACGTGATGATGGGCGTCACAATAGGGATGAACATAGAAGAGAAGAAACAGAGGACGCGACGATGGGCGTCACAATAGGGATGAACATAGAAGAGAAGAAGATGGAGAGCTTGCCGCTACGGTGGATGAGAAGATGACTGGATGAGCCCTGGCCCACGAAGCCTTCGGGCCAGAGGTTAGCTGGAGTCGACGGCCGAGGCTCATGGACGCACCGAACGGCATGGGTGGGGAGGGGGGGCAGAGGGGGTAGTCTTACTTGTAGGCGTCTTCTCGGGTCGGTGGGGTCATAGGGCCTGGTCGCGACAGCGTCGTCATTTTGTTGTGTCTTCTGGTCGGGGCAGAGGATGGGGCTGGGGTGAGGGGCGAGGTCTTTGCCGCGCGGACCGAGAACACATCGGCGGTGGCTACGGCTTACGCCGGACGCCAAAGCTCCAGGGCCAGGATGCCAATGATTACTTCGCACTTCCGCCAAATGTTATGGGACAGCAAGCCGGTGAATACAGTACGACATGACGGGTGGCTATGGCATGATTTAATGACAAACGGCCGGGCACGAGCGCTCCCGCCCGCGCCACTGCTCACTTGGTCGTCTTCTAGTCCGTGACAATTTATTTTCCTCTAGCGTTTCATAAGCTTAACGTGTACCTTTCACAAAATACCTGCGCTTTGTATATGTATAATGTCTACTAAGTGAGTATTCGTTGTAAGTTTCCGCAAAAGTTTGCAGTAGGGCCTTTTCGCTCCATATGCTCCATGTGGTTTGCATATGAGCTCTAAGGGAATTATAAGTGATTACTGGGACCACAAATGAGAAACGCTCAGGAGGGAGGACAGACAGAGAGGAAGGCGTCAACCGTGTCCTAGGCTACTTGTCTGATTAAAATGATCAGTTCAGTCTTTCAACTTTTCCGCACGATAGGTGAAGCTGCGAGCAGAAGACCAAGAACACGCAGGCGTGTGGGGTTTATAGACCTACGCACCACCAGTGTTCCCCATGTTTTTCTCTCTACATCTCACAGCGTTATGCGTCTCTTTAATCCACTTCTGCACCGAATAGATGTAACTGCCTGCGCATATCGCCTCACCTGAAGGAACTTCAGGACGCCAATGATGACGCTCTGTTGTGTGTTGTCTCCGTAGATGTTGATGACTCCGAAATGAGATATTCCGCGATTCCACAGGTCCACAAGTGCAGGCTCAAAGGATGGACTATAAGACTGCACGTTGATCACGGAAGCGCTGAAAGATATGTCAAACCAGCGAGCAATTGCTCCATGTCCTTGTAGTTGACACCAGAAGCGGCGTAGTTTCAGCGCAGTTTTTTTTCTTCAACAAAGGCAATACCATTCCAGAGAAACCTAAAAGATTGCTTGATTGATCCTTCTGATCCTCTATAATAAAAATATGTCCTTCATGCAGGATCCGCGTGCATGTTCTACCTGTCCAGAAATACATTGTTCGAAGCCCTTGAGAATGAGTTTAACGAAGCCCACTACATTTCTTCAGATTGGGTTTCGCTCATATGTTGTTCTCATCAACATATGAGCAACATCATATGTTGTTCTCTGCCAAGATGTTTGCCTATCCTTGGCACTTTTATTTAAATCTTGACGGATTAGCTCGTTATAAGTACCTGCAGTGCATATGCAGGTACATGGGTTACATGAAAAAAAAAATAAAACTCACAGGACGGTTACGACCGTGTAACGCGATGTTCAACGAAAGCTGTTTAGGCGTTTAGTCTTGAGGATATATTCCTGGTGCACTGGTGTAGTGCTCAAGTGATGCACCCGTGCAGTGGCAGGCGGCTGTTCCAAACAGAGCCACTCATACGCTTATGCGACCCAGGTTCACCCTGGTGTTAACGCACCCACCAGTTATGCCGACGGCGACTAGAAAGACAGGGACGGGCACCTAACAGCTATCCCTGTAAAAGTAGAGAATACCATTGTTTTGCCCGTTTCTGTCTATAGACTACACACCTTGTAACTTCTGGACGTAGGGAATTCTATGCCCCCTGATCCTTAACTGCAGCGATATATCTTTGCAGACTACGACCAGATACAACTAGCCGAAGCACCAGCAGCAAAGTAATGGTTCACCACTACTACTACTTTGCATTGTCATTGAGTACAACATGTACCTGTATGACCTAGTTCGCTTCTGGAATTCGTTTTCAGATACTGTCGCGTGTTGATGCACAACATTCGGGGCACAATCTGCCCTGCACTCACTCGTTGATGAAGGAGACGCCGAGACCGGTGACCCTCATCGTTCTGGACAAATTGAAAAAGTGCCCCAGCTTGGCATCGTAGCGATCGCCCAGTTTGTTCTGGCCTCCACGGTGCAAGGAATCGTAGAATAATAAGTCGCAGAATCCATCCGGCGGATCCATGTAGATGGTTCTTCCGTATACCACTTCGTATTGGTAGGTAACGGTGCACACCAGGGGGTAAGGAATCAGAGGAGGCGAGCCTGCGTAAGCCGGAAAGATATATGTAGTTCACACGCAGGCAGCTGGAGTCATGCAGCCTGATCTGGGCCCTCTGGTTAGTCTAGCTTTGCTACGGTCAACACTGGAGGGAAAAAAAACCAGTAACAGTAAGATCGTGTTTGTTAATTCTGCATGTTCAGTGCTTTGCTCTCTGTAGAATGCACCTTAAAGGTAAAGGCCGGGAGCGTTCATTGCAGGCATGCACGGAAGACGACAGAGAGGCCCGCTGGTGCAGACAGGAAGTTATCGATTGAATGAACTTCCCGAAAATGGAAAACAACACGGTGGGGCAGGCAGCCACCCCTGACCCACCCCGTGATCTCTGCGATAAGATGATGGTCAAGGAACACAGTCAAGCAACAGAGCAGTGCAGTACCAACTAGCCACTTGTGTCGCCTTGCTAACCCATACGCCAGAAATAATAATGATTGGTTTTTTGGGGAAAGGAAATGGCGCAGTATCTGGCTCATATATCGGCGGACACCTGAACCGCACCGTAAGGGAAGGGATAAAGGTGGGAGTGAAAGAAGAAAGGAAGAAAGAGGTGCCATAGTGGAGGGCTCCGGAATAATTTCGATCACCTGGGGATCTTTAACGTGCACTGACATCGCACACCACACGGGCGCCTTAGCCTTTTGCCCCCATAAAAACGCATCCGCCGCGGTCGGATTCCAACCCGGGAACTCAGGCTCAGGAGCCGAGCGCCGTAACCACTGAGCCACCGCGGCGGAATTTCACGTTCCCGAAATTATTCCGGAGCCCTCCCCTACGGCACCTCTTTCTTCCTTTCTTCTTCTACTCCCTCCTTTATCCCTTTCCTTACGGCGCGGTTCAGGTGTTCACCGAGATGTGAGACCGATACTGCGCCATTTCCTTTCCCAAAAAAAACGATTTTCATTTTTTCATTTTCCTCTTTGCGAACAAAGATGGGCTTAGAATACGCGTTGCCTTCACGACGCTAATCAGTACGCGCGCCATTGGAAAGATAAAAAGAAACAAATGAAAAATTTCAATAGACGCCTCTACTGTCTCATTCGAGTTAGTCCGACAGGCGCTGGTTTGTCATATCTCGAATGATCGCAGCCAGGCGCGATTGCTTCCAATTTGTACCAGATTGTTGTAGTTGCTTTGGCGCGCTATCTCGATGGTTCCGTGCCAGCTTTAAATTGAGTGCGGCTGAGATCAGCAGGCACTGCGCTCGACGACCACCGAGCACACTTGTCGCTAACTCCGCCGCCGAGTTATTCAGGTCTCTGTCGGCACGAGTCAGACAAAAGCAGTTTATTTTTAAAGCCCTTTTAACCGTCTTCCTGACTGCTGGACTGTACCCGCAGCGGTGGCTCAGTGGTTAGAGCGCTCGGCTAGTGATCAGGAGTTTCCGGGTTTGAACCCGACCGCGGCGGCTGCGTCTTTTATGGAGGAAAAACGCTAAGGCGCCCGTGTGCTGTGCGATGTCAGTGCACGTTAAAGATCCCCAGGTGGTCGAAATTATTCCGGAGCCCTCCACACCTCTTCTTCCTTTCTTCTTTCACTCCTCCCTTATCCCTTCCCTTACGGCGCGGTTCAGGTGTCCAACGATATGAGAGACAGATACTACGCCATTTACTTTCCCCAAAAACCAATTATTATTGGTTATCCGGCGGCACTGGGGATCGAACCCCGCACCTCCCGCATGCGAGGCGGATGCTCAACCACTCCGCCACCGCTGCGGTCTCGCGTGGTGAAAAAGTACAACAAAACTCACTCATTGGAAGCGCCGTTGTGGTTGTCGTTGATGTGCTCTTCGTGGTTGTTGTGCTTGTCGAGGTCGTTGTGGTACTTGTCGTCGATGTGCTCTTCGTGGTTGTTGTGCTTGTCGGGGTCGTTGTGGTACTTGTCGTCGATGTGCTGCGTGGTCGTGGGTCTGCTGGTGGTGCTTGTCGGGGTCGTTGTGGTACTCGTCGTCGACGTGCTTGTCGTGGTCGTTGTGGTACTTGTGGTCGGCGTGCTATGTGTGGACGTTGTTTGGCTCTCCGTCTTGGTTGTCGGCGTTGCGGTCGTTATTGGTAGCGTGGTGACCTTTGGAATAATGTCAACTGTCACGGGAGGTAGCACAATAGCCTGCCCTGTTGCAGCCCCCGCGGGCTTGTAGGTGGCTTCTGGGGTCGTCTCTGCACTGTCGTCATCTAACAAAGTAAAAAAAACATACATCGTTAGGCCCTTCCAAGAGTGGCGGTAAGACATTAGGTAACGATATCTATGAATAGTGGCAACGCTTGGCCTGAAGTCAGGGTTGGGTTCTGCTGCTGTTTTACATATATTTGTTTACGCCCTTGAGCATTGCTTAAAAAGTTTTACTTAGACAAATACAGGCATATTGAAGAAGTTTGAACGATCTTGATTCATATGTTAAAACTCCTTTCACTGCCAGTGCTCACGGCTTTCAATAGAGGCCTCCACTGTCCCATTCGAGATAGTCCGAGAGGCTCTGGACACGGCCTTCCCGAAGGGCTTGCAGTCATTTTAACGCGACAGCGTTAAGGGTCCCGTGTCACAGAAAAGCCGGTGTCGTCGGCGTCGGCGGCGTTGGCCGTGAGCGAAAAATCCCTCCTCCGCCTCCGTGCAATGTACGGCACTGCCCCAACAGATGGCGCGCGACGGCAGCGCCTCCCGCTCGTCTCGTTCGGGCGCAGTGGGGCCGTGCGGGCACGCAGGAATCACGCGGTGAGCGGCGAACAACGCAGCGCACATCCAAAGCGCGCTCACCACGAAGCTTGCGGCTTGCTGCCGTTCGTTCGGCGCGGAAGCTATGCTGGCATTCGTGCCATCGGGTTTGTCGAGAACGATGTGCCGACGAACTACCACTGCAACTTGAGTCCCGCGCGTTTCGGCAAGGCGCCTGGCAGCGCTTCTACGTGGTTTGCCGCTCCGCGCGTCCGTTTCACCGTACGTAGCAGAGCGAGTTGTCTAACGGGCAAGGAGTCGCGCCGAACGGGCGATGGCGTTCCGTGGACTCCCTGGCAGTGCTGCAACGCGCTGTCCCGTTCCACTCTTAAAGGCGAAGCTTAAGCGTCCTGCAATTTTTTCTTTCTGTAGTGCGCGCTTCCCATTTGTCGACGTTATATTTAACTGGTTAACCGGACGTGCAGCTGATAACTGACCCGAATTTGAAATGTGGAAAACGGGGAGCAACAGTGCTGTCACCTTTACCGCCTCACCTCTCGAGAACCACTTGGGAGAGGCCATCGCCCTCTGATCTCCGTGGTCCTCTTTGATCTCTCTCCTGTTTACCATCCTGGAGGTTCGTCCCCTTTGGTCTATATATACCAGGTGTTTCAACGTAAGTGAACCAAATTTCTTTAAAAATATGCTTTTTCAGGTATGAAGCCGGCTTCTGCGGCGTAATAATACCTGCGTTGGCAGACATCAGAAAACATTTCAGAAAACTATTCAGAAACCTACTTTCTGATATCAGCTTTTAGAATTTGGATAACGCGATTACCCTCTCCGCGGTGGCTCGACGAAGTTTGGCTGCATCGTGCGAAAATACATGCGATTTCGAAAGCATGGAGGCAAACCAACCCCTCCAGTGCATGGAACTAATTGAAAAAGCCAAATTTTGTCGAGCCACAGCGACGAGGGTAATTGCATTTTCGAAATTCTAAAAACTGATATCGCTACCGATGGAGGCGAAACGCAAAGGCGCCCTTGTGCTGTGCGATGTCAGTGCACGTTATATATCCCAGGTGGTCGAAATTATTCCGGAGCCCTCCACTACGGCACCTCTTTCTTCCGTTCTTCTTTCAGTCCCTCCTTATCCCTTTCCTTACGGCGCGGTTCAGGTGTCCGCCGAGATATGTGACAGATACTGCGCCGTTTCCTTTCCCTAACAAACAATTTCATCTTCAAGCATCCTTCTACCTGAAAAAGCCTATTTTAAAAAAAGTTCGGTTCACTTAGGTTGAAACACCCTGTATATTAGTGCTGTCAAGACTACACGGTACGTTTGTCGTCAATTAAGCAAATGCCTGTTCTATTAAACTTACCGGCTTATACACACAGAAACGATCCGTACGCTGACTGCATTTAGAGGTTGCCTCCAAAAATTATAAACAGCACAAAGGTCTCTTACCCGACCACGGAAAGATGAGAATCATCACTATGGCGAAGAGAATGAGCAAGATGATGAGGATGCAGCCCACGATGCAGCACCACGTAATAAACCAGTCTTGGCTGTGAACGAAATAATACACGGATTTGGACGGGGCTGAGTGAAAGAGAAACTGTTTTCTAAAATGTGCTGTGGTGCTGAAACGGCAAATTTTCAAATGCGGATTGAAAAATTCGCTTTTGCCGCAGTATCATTCATTCATTCAGTCATTCATTCATTCATTCATTCATTCATTCAATCAATCAATCAATCAATCAATCAATCAATCAATCAATCAATCAATCAATCAATCAATCAATCAATCAATCAATCAATTAATCAATCAATCAACCGACCAACCAACCAAGCAATCAATTAATCAATCAAAAATGAATCAATCAATCAATCGATCAATCAATCAATGAATTAATAAAAATGAATCAATGAATCAGTCAATGAATGAATAAATGAATGAATTTTCCTATCTTACAATAGAGATGAAGGGTTGTAGAAAAAAGCTGTCAAAGCTGGCTGAAAACTTCGATACGTAAGATTTATTCCTAAGCTTTTCTGGAATATTTTTCATGAGCATGCGCTTCTTGGAAAAAAAGAGTAATTGTCGCAGTATTATACACAATTCTTCCCGCAACAGTCAAATTCATTTCAACGACACAGGATGCTTTGCGTGGGTTAAGAAGAGCAAATTCCACTGCAATATTTGCTTTGAATCCTATTGATAGATGTGGTCGCACTTGTGTACATTGTTGAAAATTGGACTAGATTTTCTACTTACTCGTCCCGGTCTACCGCTGAAAAACAAAAGAAAAACAAAACAGAACTATTTTCTTGCCTTCCTGACGAAAGTGAGAGGCGTCGTATTGTGGCTGTAGTACATAATATGGAGTCGTCTGATGGGATCATATAATCATTTATTTTTCACTGTTGGTATGCTGACACTGTTCTTTCTCTGCTTGTTGGATGCGTAAACATTGTTTATCGCATTCGGTTACCCCATTTTCCTTTCATTATTCGGGTCCCAAATCGGAAGCACTCCATTAAAGTGGCCGGTAATAGCTTTTTTGTATCTCACGACGTATACATTCCATGACGAATTGTAGCTGAGTGTGCAGCTTTTGGGCATTTTATGCGAAAGCCTTTAATGGCTCGTCGTCATCCGTCTGCCCGTCCGCGAAATCTGTCACACTGTGACGTCATCAATGGCATAATTGCTATAACCCATGCACTCTTAGCAATAACTAAGTATCGTGTGATTAGTAATTAATTAATTAGTAATTAGTAAAGTAACAAAAGTGGAAAATGAAAGTTGAACAAATTAAAACTAAATAAGATTGCAATAAAAAAGAACGTAAAAATAGACAAAAAACAAAAACTAAAGAAAACAAAAATTAAACAAAAGAAAAATAAAAACTCCAGGAAAAAAATGCAATGCCTACAGGCGTCGTGGACAAAAAAAAACGCTTTCTAGCAAATTCCGTGCTTTCGCATTCCTGCACGTAAGCAGACTTAAGTGCCCTCAGAATTTCTTAAATTCTTGTTTCAGACACCCCCGCAGTGAAAAAAATTGGCAGTGGCTTAACTTGGCCAACTCTAGAATACAGCGAAAAGCAAGCACGCTTGCTAAGCTTCTGAGGCTCGCCCATGGCAGCTCCGCTACACGCTCGCGACAGCCGTTCCATATATACCCACACGACCACGTGGCTATGACTTGGGATCACATGGTTTTACGACACCCCCATCGGATGTCATCACGTGGCTTCACATCGCCCCGTCGGTTGTTCTTAAGGTCAAAGGTCAACCCAAAGGTCGCCCATTGTCAAAGGTCAAAGAAAAGGCCAACGGCAGTGGCTCAGTGGTTAGGGCGCTCGGCTACTGATCCGGAGTTCCTGGGCTCGAACCCGACCGCGGCGGCTGCGTTTTTATGGAGGAAAAACGCTAAGGCGCCCGTGTGCTGTGCGATGTCAGTGCACGTTAAAGATCCCCAGGTGGTCGAAATTATCCCGGAGCCCTCCACTACGGCACCTATTCTTGCTTTCTTCTTTCATTTCTTCCTTTATCCCTTCCCTTATGGCGCGGTTCAGGTGTCCAACGATATATGAGACAGATACTGCGCCATTTCCTTTCCCCAAAAAACCAATTATTATTATTATTATAGGATTTCAATGGAAAGTTAGGTAGGTGGGTTTCCAGTAGTGGGCGTTGTCTATATCGAATGGCTGTGCTAGAATCGGTACAGATGTTGATGTTTAGTTGTCTGGTGTTTAATGAGTAGAGATGTTTCTTGTTTGGCATATATTATCGCGTGAGTTTCTAGAGCGATTATGTTGGAAGGGTTGCTTGTCCTGGTGCATATATTGCACATGCTTATGACCTTACTTTAGAGCGTGCGTCCGTGTATATCGTTATGCATATCCTCTCTCTGTAGTGATGTCTTGGTTGAATCTGACGCCGACTGTCATGGTATGTGATATCAAGTTTTTTTGGAAGGGAAACGAATAAATAAATATCTCTAAGAGCTCGCGAGTAAGATTACTGAAGCCTTCACAATAAACGAAAAGAGCGCAGGTTGCGTAGCGCACCCGCTGTCTGCTTGCTGGCGAGGGATATTACCTGCGCAGGTAGCCAGGCACAACCATGACTTCTCGCTACATTTTGTTACTCTTTCTCTATCTTTACCATTGTGTTATTAATGCGATAGCCCTAGATGGGTTGTCTACACGAAAACCCGACGTCGCCAAAAAGTGGCACCGTTACAAAATATGCGATTGGTCGAAATGCTGTGACGTCATCAAAGGCGCAAAATACAAAATGCTACCATTAATAGCGTTAGTCCTTACAACTGCATCAACTACAGAGGAATAGAGTAGAATTATAAAAGAGTTGGACTAGAACCGAAATGCAACTGGAATAAAAATATAGAACAGAATTGTAATGCTTTCGCATAACTCGCAACGAAGTTCCCTAAGTGTTCCGGTAAATTTTTTCTGGGTTTTGGACACGCTATATTTACTGCTTCGTTTCTAATAAACATTAAGTTGTTAATAGCATTCTTGTTCTCTCTAGTATACGTTGCGTCTTTAGCACCAACTTCCCCAAGTAGCGCAAAAGCAGTCGCCGAACAGTTTCAACTGTAAAAGCTGTGCAAAATTGAGATTGCTTTTAAAGGTGGTTCTTACAGTCTTCCTGCTGGAGGCTTATTTCACTCCCTGTGACACCTGAAATAAAAAAAAAAACGATCATTTAGCGGGTACTTCACGGTTACAAGTGTGTCAGTCAAATGTTTGAGCGTTAGCTGTGGGGCGAGAGAAACAAATTCGCGGTGGTTTAGCTCTGGTTAAACCTGGAGTGACGCGATAGCTACAGCTGGCTGGCCGAGTGGAACTTTGTCACGTGACCAAGAACGTGACGAACCACGTGATCAGCCACGGCGCCGCGCCGCCGGCAGCTGCTCCGCACCACGTGACCAACCACGTGACAGCGTGGTGGCGCAGCCACAGGGTGGCGCGCTGCCACGCTGAAGGC
Organism: Amblyomma americanum; assembly: GCA_030143305.2. Lineage (NCBI taxonomy): Eukaryota > Metazoa > Arthropoda > Arachnida > Ixodida > Ixodidae > Amblyomma > Amblyomma americanum. The sequence continues at coordinate 23,060 of JARKHS020010863.1, forward strand.
TCCAAATGCTACCGTAATGTAGCTATCGCTACAAAATAATTTTGCACAGTCATGTCCTGTTTATTTTCTCGAAAATTCAAAAAGCTGGAGGTGAACCTGGACTTGCCCAAGACTACAATAACAGTCTGCAGTGAGTTCCGATGGGGGTTTCCAATCAACCACCTACTGAAGCCTTGGCGAATGCCCAAGGCACTAAGTTCATCTGTTGCCTTCCATACTCGTCCCAGGCCCGCTTTTCTGCCTCCTCTCCCCTTAAAGTGCGGGAAGATTGGGTGGCATGGGTGAAAGAACTGGAGTAACAAACGCTCCTCTCCACAAAGAGGAGAGTAGCATTTTCCTCTCCCTAATTGCCAAGTCATCTCCCGCTCTCTCCCTCTTCCTCCTGTCCTCTGAAAAGTTGATAGGTTGATTTCACTATTTCCAATTTGGCACCTGCCAACAGACTCGCCGCGGTGGCTCAGTGGTTAGGCGCTCGGCTACTGATCTGGAGTACTCGGGTTCGAACCCGACCGTGGCTGCTGCGTTTTTATGGAGGCAAAACGCTAAGGCGCCCGTGTGCTGTGCGATGTCGGTGAACGGTAAAGATTGGTTGGTTGTTTTTATAATTCGTTGTTTTTTTTGTGGAAAGGAAATGGCGCAGTATCTGTCTCATATATCGGCGGACACCTGAACCGCGCCGTAAGGGAAGGGATAAAGGAGTGAGTGGAAGAAGAAAGGAAGAAAGAGGTGCCGTAGTGGAGGGCTCCGGAATAATTTCGACCACCTGGGGATCTTTAACGTGCACTGACATCGCACAGCACACGGGCGCCTTAGCGTTTTTCCTCCATAAAAATGCAGCCGCCGCGGTCGGGTTCGAACCCGGGAACTCCGGATCAGTAGTCGAGCGCCCTAACCACTGAGCCACCGCAGCGGGTACGTGAAAGATCCCCAGGTGGTCGAAATTATGCCGGAGCCCTCCACTACGGCACCTCTTCTTCCTTTTTCTTTCACTCCCTCCTTTACCCCTTCCCTTACGGCGCGGTTCAGGTGTCCAACGATATATGAGACAGATACTGCGCCATTTTCTTTCCCCCAAAACCAATTATTATTATTATTACCTGCCAACAGAGGCAGGTGGCAAGTGGCAGGTCGTGCTGCGGATGCCAGTGACGACGGCGGGAAACTGAGGTAGAAGCTAACAAGAGCTAACGAAAAGGAAGAGTAGCGGAACAGTTGTTGCGTTCGTCTAGCCTTCCTTCGCTATCGAACTCTCATCGCCGCCGAGTAGGACCCCATTAGGAACATTACATAAAGAGGCGCGATTAACGATGAGCTTGAACTCCATAAGTTTAGCAAGGACAGAAAGCTCTACATTGTCTGTATACGCTTGACGAAGCCTAAACCTTATGGAGAGGAGAGTCACTACTGCCCGTCGGATTTACACTGCGTTGTTCACACACGCATACGCTTAACAGCGCTTCTCGCACATGGAAAGCAAATATGGTGAATTAGGAGAAGACAACGATCTACGCCCCTCGTGCGACTAATTCACTTATTACGCGAGGAATGCTTTGTAAGGCGAAAGCCTTTAACGTCTCATCGTAGTCCCTCCGTCCGTCCGCGAAATTTGTCACACTGTGACGTCATCAATGGCATAACTGCTATAACCCATATACTCTTACCAATTACGAAGTAATGGCTTATTAGCAATTAGTTAATTATTCATTGATTGGTAATTAGTAAAAGAAAACACAAAATACACAGTTTGAATAAAAATGAAAATGACAGAACTAAACAGAAATTTGAAAAGAATAAAAAGAAATAGAAAAGTAGAAGTAAAAATAATAAATAGTGAAAATAAAAAACACACACAAAAGCAAACCTGAAATAAATAATCAAATAAAAATAAAAACGACAGAAGAAAAATGCAATGCCCACAGACGCCGTGGGTAAAAAAAGACCCCGCGTTCTAGAACGTTCCATGCTTTCACAACCCGGCAGGTAAAGACTTAAGTGCCCTCAGAGTTTTTTTTCCTTCTCTCGCTAGGAGCAGCTCCTGAGAAACACTTACCAAAACTTGACGACAGAGCATCTTGACCAGTTAAGAATGTTGCCTCTGAAAAAGCTGTTGTAAGAGCTTCCGTTATTACTTTCGAATAGAGACAAACATTGCAAATGTGACATTAGCAAGATAAGTAATAGCTTTACCCAGTCGGTAGCTAATAAGGAGCTGTCTGTGCTAGCGAAAGGAACCTGTGCAGCTTTCAAACAAGACAGAATAAATAAATAAGAGCGTACTACGAGGTTAAAAATGTGGGCTTATTTCTATTTCAAATTTATGTAAGTGATATTAAGCACATTCGGGAAGGACAAGTTGGTGTAGTACGCGGGCGATACGAATCTGTTTTCTATTTCAGATCACAAGGCAACCTTAGGCTAACGTGAACCTTACAGAAATGTGTTGTGAAAAATACTGCACATGAATTAAGTTCAGTTAAAGTCAAGTAAGGTACTTATCCCGTATGCATGATAACTCAATAAGAAAGCAAAAATGCCTACACTATTACTGTGGACAAAAAAAAAAGTGTCGCGTGGCGCCTATGCTATGGATGTTAAACTGCTCAGTATAAACAGCAGGGTTAAATTGCTCAGTTTAGACAACGCTGGCAATTCTAATTATCGCTTTCAAAATACGGCCACGCCGGATTGAGCACAAATTTTCGGCTCTCAGGAAATCTAATACGCACGCTTTGTAATCCGTTCGTCTGCACTCACCCTTGGGATTTCTAAGTAGAAACGTTAATTTCCCGTCGACATAACTTAGATGCGTTTCCGCTGGTTAACTGGTGAATTAGGCTTTTGATAGACTTGGTGCTCAGATTTCTAGTCTTTTAATTTACTGCTTTGCCTCAATAAAAAAAATTCAATTTCCGCTGATACGGTCCTGAAGATTGAAGCAGCAGAAATTTCACATCCTAAAATTTTCACGACTTAAACCTTGTACGGGTTATAATATATGATGAGGCTTTCTGTCTAAGCAGATTATAAAAGGTTGCACCAATTAAACAAGGAGAATAAAACTACTCATGAATTGCTATCAGGCCTATTACGGCGTTTTTTAAGATGCCTACGAGAGCTGAAGCCATTCGAAACGCAGCTTTTGCTCAACCGCCAAATGACGGCTTTCTTTGTACCCAGGCCCGACGGGAAAACCCACACGCCATCCAGCCGCACAGAAAAGCAAACAAATACCCCATCTATGTCCTGCAAGCGAGAAAAATTATTTTCGGACAACGTAGCCTAGGTGCCGTAGAATGGGTAACTGAGCTCTTACTGCAAGAAATTCTCTTTTCGACATTGCGCCCGTAGTTCTGGCAAAAAATATATGCATCATAATAGATTTCGGGCCAGGACCACTCGCTCACCCATAGTTCTCGTCAGCTTCGGTGTTAGTGGATCGTGAAGATGGTACGGAACAATAACAGCGAAATATTCTAAAGAGGTGGCCAGACAGACCGAACCGAGGATCTTCTGCTTCCTCTTAAAACATGGCACATACCCGCATGGGAGGATTTGCCAAGGTATAGTTGCATAAACAAGAAAATATACATAGGAGATTGACAAAGATTTTAGCACCAAGCGTGAATTTTGAAAAATGTATCAATTAAAAACGACAGAAGGATATTTAAAGCAAAATACCAGACAGCACTTTGGTAAAAAAAGAGAGCTCGGAGAATTTTAAAAGAATTAGCAAATCAAACTACCGGTTGCAATTATGTAATCATGAAGAATTCCACAAATTGAACCCAATGCAAATCCTTTGGCGCTCGCACCGAACGATGATAACACTGGCAAAGATAACGGGGGCCCTTAACCTGGAGAGATGGACCTCCAGGTGAGTGAGTGAGTAAAAACTTTATTGAAAGAAAGTGTAGATTCGTGGTCAGTAAGTGAGGTCCAGACCATGTAGGTCTCGTACCGCACAGGCCCATTCGACAGCCTTGACTTGAGTGCCTCGGTCGTCGCTGACCTTTACTGAAAGCCACGCGTCAGGTGAGGGAGCAGCCATGAGATCCGGGGGTGGGGGATGTGCTTTACAGTCCCGGATTATGTGGTCTAAAGTAGCTTTTGCACCGCAGAAGCGGCAGTTAGGGCTGGAGGTTGTAATAAATATGTGCGAGTACACATTCGGGTTGGGGAAAGAGTCGGTTTGTAGTCTTCTCCACGCCACCTGCTGCTCCCTTGACAGGGAGGGGTGCGGCGGTGCGAACTGCCTACGTGCGAGTCTAAAATGGGTGGTGTGGTCGTGATAGGAGGTTAGCGCTTCACCGGTTGCCTCCGGGTTCGGACCGTCTACTGCTCGGCCGGCTTTAACTCTAGCTTGTGCGTTGGCGGCCTACCAGGTCAATGTCTCGGAGGGGGGATGTGTCTTTAACATTTTCCAGGATATTTCTGGCCGTGAGTGAGACGCGGCCTTTGGCAAAGTTCGCAATGGCATATTTGGAATCGCTAACGATGGTTGTAGCGTCCGTAAAGGCGATAGCAGCTGCAATTGCAGCTTCTTCCGCGGTTTCCGTGTTCTTGGTAAATACTGTAGCGGCCATGAGTGGAGTGGCCGAGTCCGGGTCCTGAGGATGAGATACCCCACGGATGGCGAATCTGTGGGGGCTGTCTTGGTAGTTGGCTGCATCGACGTAGATGACGTCTGGAAGACTCTGCAAGCGTCTATGCAGAGCTCTGGCTCTTGCTTCCCGCCGACCCTGTTGGGTTTGCGGGTTCATGTTCTTGGGTAGAGGTAATATTTTTATCTTTTTTCGGATATGGCTAGGAACGGGGCCTGGATGGTCCGCCATAGGCTCCCCTTCGATGCCAAGTCTGTCCAGGATGATTCTGCCCGCTGCTGTGCTGGAGAGTCGAGCCGTCTGTGTTGTTAGGTGGGCTTCCTTAAGTTCAGAAAAGGTATTGTGTACTCCCAGGGCGAGGAGTTTCTCGTTGGCTTTGAATTTAGGAAGGCCCAACGCCGTTTTGTATGCATGCCGTATTAGGGTATCTATCTTTTGTTCTCCTTTCTTGAGATGGAGCTATGGGAAGGCATATGTAATTTTGCTGATGACGAATGCTTGAAGGAGTTTGTATAGGTCGTGCTCCTTCATGCCTCGTCTCTTGTTGGCGATGCGCCTGATCATGCGCGCCACCCGGTGTACAGAGCTTTCGAGTCTCCCCAGTGCTACAGTGTTGCGGGAGGTGTTGGAGATGTGGAGTCCTAAGACCCGTATGTTCTCCACTTCATCTATGTTTTTGCCTTGGATCGTAATGTTGATGGGGATCCTGTCTTCAGGTTTCTTGCTCCGCCGTACGATTAGGAGTTCTGATTTTGGTTGGGAACACTCGAGGCCGGCTCTCCTTGCCTCCAACTCAACCGTTTCAGCCGCTGCTTGGAGAGCTTCTTCAATTTGTCCATCGGAGCCGCGGTTCGTCCAGATAGTTATGTCGTCTGCGTACAGAGTGTGATGGATGTTTTGAATTGCGTTGAGCCTGTCTGGAAGCTTGATTAAAGCCAGATTAAAGAGGAAGGGCGACAAGACTGCTCCTTGTGGTGTCCCTCTGTTTCCGAGCCTGATTGGGGTGGATTTCAGTGGTCCAACGGTGATCTCCACCGTTCTATTTTCTAGGAAGGCTTTAACATAATTGTACGCCCGTTCGCCTGGATTGAGGTCGGCTGGGTGTTTCAGAATGGTATTGTGTGACACGTTGTCGAATGCCTTTTTGAGATCGAGGCTCAATATTGCTCTTGTGTTCTTAATGGAGGGGTCGAGTATGTCACGTGATAGCTGGAGCATGACGTCTTGGGTGGAGAGTCCTCTTCTGAAGCCCACCATGAGGTGTGGCATGAGGTTGTGGTCTTCGGTGTAGTCCCGTAGTCTGTTCAGAACCATGTGCTCCATGAGTTTCCCGAGACAGGATGTGAGGGAAATGGGTCTTAGGTTGTCCACGTTGAGTTTCTTGTTGGGTTTTGGAATAAATGTCACTCGGGCATGTTTCCAGCTGCTGGGAATGATTCCTGTCTCCCAGCAAACGTTGAAGTATTCTGTGACTGCAGTGACAGATTTCAGGTCCAGGTTACGGAGGACCTTATTCGTAATCAGATCTGGTCCTGCCGCTGAGGTTGTTCTAAGCTGGCCCAGCGCTGCCCAGACTTCTGCATCACAGAACGGCTCGTCCAGCTGCGGATTTGGTTGTCCCGAATACTGTAGGCTCGTTTCTCCGTCGTATGCGGTATTTAGGTATTTGTCCCTGAGGAGGTCCAAAAAGTAGTGTTAGTCCCCGGGGTGTTGATGGATGACTTTAGCGAGCTGTCCTTGCGCAGCCGACTTGGACTGTGTGGGGTCGAGAAGGTGGCGGAGCAGACCTCCAGGTAAATCTTTCTTTGAAGTGATAACTTTGCACAGTAGAGGAAAAAATGATCTACAGACTCAACTTCCCCGCATACGTCACCTAGGTTTGTCGGTGTCGATATGCATAGATATCGGCGTCGAGGTGCATAGATATAAATTTAAACTCGGAATTAAGCGCCGCAACCACATCATTGATACCTCACACAACCTGGTTTTGCACGAACGGACGTTCCAATTATATGCTAAGTGCTGATAATCAGTGGTACTATTCGGACCTGAGTGCTCGGCCGGCAAGTGCGAATGTGCAGTAGTTTTAGGTGACCACACTAAGAAAGCAGGGCAGCTAAATTTAGTTTAACAGCACGTAAACGGGCGGCTGATACCTCGCAAACAACATATGCTAATCTTGGGGTGCTACTGCCAACAAGACTGGCTACAAGATCAGACATTTACCTGTTGAAGCGTTGTTTTGATCCAAATAAGGATAAAAAGCTTTTAATCCAAATATTATTATTATTATTATTTGAATGAAACGAACGCTTCAACAGGTAAACCAAATTGCACATATGCGCAAGAGAATCGGTCACAGGAACGGTCAGGGAATCGGAACTGTGCAGGATCGCGACCCACCGCGGTGGCTCAGTGGTTAGGACGCTCGGCTCCGGAGTACCCGGGTTCGAACCCGATAGACTGTGGTGGCCGCGTTACGATGGAGGCGAAACTCTTAGGCGCCCGCGTGCTGTACGATGTCAGTATACGCTAAAGGTCTTCGGGTGGTCGAAATTATTCCGAAGCCCTCCACTACGGCACCTCTCTCTTCCTTTTCGGTTTTCACTCTCTCCATCGTACCTTCCCTTATGGCGCGGTTCAGGTGTCCACCGAGATGTGTGACAGATACTGCGCCGTTCGCTTTCCTAAAAAAGCAATGATTCTCCAAAGTTTGACTTTCAGCTGGGGGCGCAACAGCAGGCATTCATATAGCTCGTTTGCGCGCAAAAACGCACCATGAAATTGAAAGTATACGTCTTCCAGACGTAAAAAAGTGCGATTGCGAGCAACACGACAACCCTATAGATTTTAAAATGCAATGAAATGAAAAAATGTTTTTTGAGGAAAGGAAATGACGCGGCAATTGTCTCCCATATCTCGGTGGACACCCGAACCGCGCCGTAAACGGGAAGAGATAAAGGAGGGACTAAGAGAAAAAAATGAAGAAAGAGGTGCCGTAATGGAGGGCTCCGGAATAATTCCGACAACGTGGGGACCTAGCTTTCTTCTTTCACTCCCTCCTTTATATTTTACCTTACGGCGTGGTTCAGGTGTTCAACGATATATGAGACAGATACTGCGCCATTTACTTTCCCAAAACTAATTATTATTATTATTATTATTATATCATGTTCTTTCATCACTTGTATCCTAGCGTTCTAAAACTGGGTAGTGCAATCAAAGTTACGCGTAATCGAAAATCATGGGGCACAAAATTAATGATGGGTCGACGCGAAATCAAGCACCACATCTGATTTTCGCGTCCAGACGCTGGATGGTTAAATTCGCGTTAAGCGTTCTGAATTTCTCGCAGCATCATCGTTGTGCATAATAATGCCGTTTTGCGCCATTGTAAAGCGGTTTTGTTAGACGCCACTTTCGCCGCCAAGCTGCAGACGTTATACGAACGCCGCCGCACTGGAAGGCGACGTGTAGGTACACCTCCACCTCAAGACGACGTCATGGTAGCAGTACTAAGGCCTTGTATCTAGCAGGTGCTGCCATGATCCGAGCGTAGTAGGTGCTTGGAGAAAAGGCAGAGAGGGATCCATATCTCTTCTGGATAACGTTGGCTGAGGACGCTGGCCGCAGATGCACTGCACAGCAATGACATTGCCTCCTATAAGTAAGATCACAGATCTCATTGTCCAAACATGATACATTCGTCCGGCATTGAGGCATGCTGATGTCGACACCAACATTGAGCACTGAATGCCACTGACGCTGTCATCGTCATTCTTGTTAGAGGTGGTAACCATTCCTTGAACTTGGCCGTGCTGTTCGCGTCTCCTGAAAAAACACGCTTTGTGATGGTGTGACCAGTGCCTGAGATGTGTGTGGGTCTCAATGCTTCGAGTTGTACGACAGATGTGGTGTGACCATCGATTTCGAGCAATCGTACTGGAAGGAAGAGAATTAGTTAAGACGACTACGAAAAGGCAGCGTTCTTTCACCAGCTGTTGTTATGTGTGTCGCTACATTTTCGTTTGACGCTCATCTCCAAGGTGGAGATTCGAACGATGTACTGCAAGAAAAAGAAAATTCAGCTTGCTTTCCGTTCATTTGTTGGTGTGGTGCCTGTTCACACTGTAACAACTTTTCGAAGGGCGTGTTTTAGTTTTTAAGAAAGACAATAAATAGAATAAAGCTATTGGCTGCAGCATAGTTGACATCCAGGACTTGCTGTATAGGTAGTTCAAAGGAAGGCTGGGTTACGAGTCTGATGAAAGTTCAGCGTTAGGAGGAAACTTCTACGTGTTAAAAAATTTATTGGTTATCAGGAAATGAAAGACGTGGTAACTGTCTGGCGTCTAAGTAGCCACAACAACGCCATGAGGGAAGGGAACATCGAAGGCCGCCACGGTGGTTCGTTGGCTATGGAGCTCGCCTGTTCATCCGAAAGACGCGGGTTTGATCCCGGCCACGGCGACCGAATTTCGATTGAGGCGAAATTATAGAGGCCCGTGTACTGTCTGATGTCAATGTAAGTTAAAGAATGATGGAAGTCAATGAGAAAAAGAGGTGCCGTAGTCTATAGAGGGCACCAGAATAATTTCGACCACCTGGGGATCGTTAACGTGCATTTACATAGCCCAGCACATGGGAGTCTTATGCGTTGCACCTCCATCGAAACGCGGCCACCGCGCTCGCTGCGGCGGATACGGAGCCCTGCATTGGCTCGTGCCCTCTAGGTGGCGACAGCAGGCTATCACGTGATGGCCAGACAAGCGATCACGTGCACAAAGGTTATAAAAGGGAAGCGAACAGGACGAGTCTGCTGACGTGGGCAACGAAGACTGCTCGGCTCAGGAACTGCCGCTGCGCCTCGCAGTACTTAGGTACCATTCTTCGCGAAGCGTTCGAAGAGTCTCCAAAGCCTTCGCCCCTGGGTACAGCAGATTGGATTCAGCAGCGGATGATGCTTTTCGGCGGCGACCCGAGTTCTTTTCGGCGGTAACCCATGCATCCTTCTCAAGATGTTCGAGATAACGGGCGCCGTCGTCCACCACGAGGAAGCTCCACCTCTGGTAAGTGTTCCAAGAGGTCTACGCTAGGCTTGCCATTGTCCAGCGCTCAATGCCATCGGTGAGATTTCGGTGCTTAGCCATGGGCGATGGACTACTGCAACTTTCTGGAGTATTCGCAGCGGGAAGAGAGAAAAAAGCACGAGTTGTGCCAACGTGTGCGTAGAACGCCATTCGGCTGCCATCTTTACATTGCTGTGGGGACACTGGGTGGGGGTGGCAGTACGAAGTCTTCACGAGCGCTTGGACGTAGCATCTTTCCTCTTTTGTGACTGGATTCCTCTTGTGATTTCAGTGTCACCGAATCCATCCAGTCTTCTGTCCTCAACCAACGCAAGCGATGTTTGTGGATCGCCGCTGGCCGACGCCACGTCATCCTCTGGCGTCAAGGGGAGCTTTGTCGTCCCTCGTCTCCGCAAGCCTCCGGAAGGAACAAGAGCGTCTTGGACTTCCTTCACCATAGGATCCGAGATTCCTGGTAGATTTTTCTCATGTTCCATGGTGAGTGGGATGCTTTAAATTGTCGACAGACTGCAGACGTTTTCGAACTTGCATTTAGAAACGCCTGCGTGCCGAACGCTTTCGTACTGTTTCTTTGTATTGGTATTTTCAGGAAGGTTAAAAATGCCACCTGTTCTGCGCAGTATTCTTGCACCGACGCCGCATTGTTTTGTAGTTCGTTGTATCTTGCGTGCCTTCTTGATTTATGCTCTTTTTGGAGCCTTCCTCGACTGTTAGCTACCGGAGCCAAAAGCAGCGAGCGCCTCCACGTCTGAGCCACGCCGGGCACACAGGGTTACGGAACGCTGTGAATGGGAAATGCTGAGTTGAGTTTGTTCATTCTGCCTCTAGTTTGGTCGCTGACTGCTATTTATTCAAGTTAGTGTTGCACCGAATGCGTAGACCAGTAACAATACAGAAGGCGACGAAGCGTTGACCCGCCTTAGTGGCTCAGTGGTTAGAGCAGTCAGCGACTGGGTTGAAGGTCCCGTCTTCTATATCGGCTCTGGCGACCACGTTTTGAAGGCCAAATGCAAAATGCGTCCGTCTCTGGCCTAATCCCCTTGGACTACAGCGTCCGTCGTACCCCATGTGGTTTGCTCTATGGCGTCTTACGTCCCAGTGAGACTCGGGCAATGAAGGACGCCGTAATGGAGGGCGCCGGATAATTTCGACCACCTGGGGTTCTTTAACGTGCACTGACATCGCACAGTACACGGGTCTCTAGTATATCCCATCCATTGAAATGCGACCGGGATCGAACCCGCGTATTTCGGGTCAGCAGCCGAGCACCATAACCACTGACTTACGTGTGTCGGTTCGGGACGTTAAAAAAGCGCCGACGGCAGACTGCTCATTTCTTGTTATTTTCTTCAGCACTACATTAACCGACCGTGCGAGTCTTAACCTCTGATAACGCAGCGCCGTAAACAGACATGAATAAAGAAGCGCTCCCAGCGCCTATACTTATGCCCCATTTCAATGCGAAAGCTGGAAAATTGCATTTTTTTTTCATGCCTTAGCGCTGAGAACAATGTGGCAGACGCGCGGAGCAGCAGCAATAGGCCGCAGCGTTCACTGGGTGACTAACCTGTCGCTAGCAACCATTAATTTAACGACAACCTGCCAGGGCAGTATCTAGGTGGTGTTGGCCAGGGTGGCAGGGCAGGCGCGCTGCCTATGCTGTGTATGGCACGCAATCAATGTTGACGCCAAGCCGCGTCTACTTTCCCGATACACCACAAGTTTGGCTGTCTAGCCAGGTTGAGCAGTAATTATTGGTTTTTGTGGAAAGGAAATGGCGCAGTATCTGTCTCATATATCGTTGGACACCTGAACCGCGCCGTAAGGGAAGGGATAAAGGAGGGATTGAAAGAAGAAAGAGGTGCCGTAGTGGAGGGTTCCGGAATAATTTCGGCCACCTGGGGATCTTTAACGTGCACTTGCTTCGCACAGCACACGGGCGCCTTAGCGTATTGCCTCCCTAAAAACGCACCCGCCGCGGTCGGGTTCGAACCCGGGAACTTCGGATCAGTAGCCCAGCGCGTTAACCACTGAGCCACCACGGCGAGTCAGTAATTAAACCGCAGCAAATATTTTTCGCATGGAGCGGTTGAGGTGCCCACCGCCAAAGTTGAGTTATGTTCCTTTCGCGCCGTCAAATCGAGTGCAGGGTCTAGACCAATACAAGCAACGTGGTCAAAACTGCAAATAAGGCGTGGCTGGTAAGTAGACGAATTGGCTTCGAGCAACCTTGCTGTGGACTGTGCCGGGAAGGACTGAAAGGGGCAGTCGAAAATGCAGAACGCTCTGAATCAGGCATGCGTCTCTGGTCGTGCCAGCGCTTTCAAGTCCCGTCCGGCACTCTACCCTCAAGCAACTTCATTGCGGGCCAGACCGTTTCAGCCGCGTATCAACCTTCGCGTTTTTTAAGGCGACAACATTACTAGCCCCATTACGACAAAATCCGGTGGCGTGTCTTATGTGTGGGGTAGCGTATTTGTGTGTACTCGCACACGGTACAGAAAAATCCCAGCGATGGCAAGAAAGAGGTCGATGACATCAAGCGGCCGTAGTACAAATACAGCCTCGTGCCGCAATTTTAGGCGATCATATCATAACCGCCACCGGCTGACCTCAATGCTGTGCTGGTATTGCAGACTACATTCGTTCCAAAAAATGTGAGGAATCGTTCGTCTTGCAGCGTTCCAGTGGTATCCTGCTATTTCTCTTGGCATATAGCTTACATGTTCTAGTCAAGTTGAAGGCTAGCTTGCGAGAATGATTCGAACCTGTCCTAAAAGGCTCGGTTGAGGTGTCTACCGGGATGCGAGAGTTAATGCGCCGTTTCCTTTCCTCAACACTAATTTTGATATCAAAATTGTGACTCGGCCGTTTATACTGCAGCGTTGCGGATGGTGTAATACTGTTTCTCGTGCCATATTGCATACGCCTCTCACGTTTGAGGCTAGTCCGCGACAGGTGTTCGAACCACTCTGACCTTTGTGGATTGAGTGTTTGGAGGCGCGTCTCCTGTTCATTGCTCAGTGCGCAACCTGTATCGAGGTCGAACGCTCACGACTCCCTAATGCCTTACCTCTTCAGCCGTGTTTGAGGTATCCACTGAGAGGCGAGAGAGTTAGTGCACAATTTCCTTTCTTCAAAACCAATTTTAAAAGTAAATTGTGAGGCAACAGTTTGTCGTACACCGCTGCGGGTGGTGTCATACGGTTTCTCGTTATATGTATACCATTCGCTTCTTATGTTGGGTGATTGTTCGCTACAGGAAGAAGGCCGAATAGGCACGTGAGCTTAGAGACGCGCAACCGGACAGTGGCCTGTGAAACGTGAAACGGGCCCGCAGCTTCAGACCTCGAGGCCGTAACTGCCAGCCAGCTTTAGCTGATTACGGGGCTAGGCCGGGAAGCTTAAGTCCACTATTTTCTCTATTTGGTATATCTTCTTCTATAACTATAAATAGGCCGTGTCTACTGGCAGAGGCGAGTGGTAGGGGGGTCGTTGTGTCAATTAATGGAAACACGAAAGGAAAAAGACGCAAAATAGATTTTAAAAGAAGCTAGAATTGGTGTAGTATTATGTCTCTCTGTTTTTACTACTATCGTTTCGATGTTATGTTCACATTTAAAGAGACGAAATTAGGCGTTTGCATTTTGGTGTTTATCTAGTACTTGTGGCACGCAGGAGGACCTGATGCCAGAGCGGGCCTGGGACATGTCCCCTACACATTCCTGCGTATGTTAGAGTTCTAGGTCAAAAGGTGAACAATCCCTGCCTAGATGTATTTGTAGCTGTGAGCATAAAGGGTTTGGTGAAAATTGTTTTGTGGAAAGAAAATGACGCAGTAACTCTCTCGCATCTCAGTGAACACCTCAAGAGCGCCATAAGAGAAGGGATAAAGGAGGTACTGAAAGAATAAAGGAAGAAAGAGGTGCTAATAATTTCCACCACCTGGGGACACCAACATAGCTCAGTGCTCAGGCGCCTATTGCGTTTCACCTCCGTTGAAACGCGGCCGCCGCGGTCGGGTTCTAACCCGGCTCAGTAGCCGAACCCCTTCTAATCACAGGAGCGACCAGGTCGGGCATGAAGCAGTGCAAGACTGAAGAGGGAAATTAGCGCCGCAGTGGTGGATGAATTTCGACTACCTGGCTTCATTTAACGTGCACTGACATCGTAATGCACGTGAGCTTCTTTAGAGCGCTAGCTATTCCTGGCACACTACCTGGTTTCACCACGCCCACTGTCACGTGACCACGAGTGCAGCTGCGCGCACAAGGGCAGGGAGAACAGCAGGGGAGGAGGAAATTCGCGCATGATATCCTGAGCAACAGGGTGAGACGTCACTACACCTCGCAGCGAAATGCAGGTGTCGACGGCAAAACAATCGTATACGGCTCCTGAGGTGAGAGAATGGCCAGCTGCGCGGCGGGCCGACGTGTTAGGTCAGCCGAGCCTGGTGTAGAGACCCTATGTGCCGCCGTGGGGAGTTCAGTCACGGCGAGAACGCTGTTATTGAATAGAGAGAACGAGGTCGTACAGACAACTTTTCTAGGGACGCGACAGTCAAGCGATACGCAACAGTGTAGAAACGCGCAGCGTTTAGTTCCCGGCAAAGAGAATTCATTGCCAGGTCGTCCGTCACCGCATTCTTCTCTTGCAGTGTTACCGTAGTGCACGCGCATTGCTCGTCAAGCGGCGCGCTCTGCTGTCCATTGAACACTCTTTGTTGGCAAGCTACGCAGTATGTGTGACCGCAGCCAACCCTTCCGATTGACTCTGCTCTTGACGTGGCCAACTATTCGTTCATGAATTTCATACCGTGGGTTGCAAGCGCCAAAGAATTCGGCTACGTTCCGGAACTCGCGCAAAATCTTAACGAAGGCATATCAGCCGGCTGAACGTTTCCTCGCGGAATCGCGAAACCATTTACGCCAATTTAGCTGCATATGTTATCTTTGTGCTTCACCTTAGTCATGAGTGCATAACTTCGATGTATTGCCCAGAAGATGCAATACCAATAGCTTTTGCATTATTCGCAGCATATGGAGCCTCGGGACAATCTCTCGCTGGCCCCGTGTCCTTTCACGCAGAAGACGACCACGTGGGCAGTGGCGCGGGCAGGGACGCAATCACCGTCTGTCAAGTCGTCCTGTTTTTATCGGCTTGCCGTCAAGTAACAATGCCTTGGAATTGAGGCAGCAAAGCACGTAAGTAGTTTGAAGTGTCATGCGTAATTCCATTTGTTAATTATGATTCTATGCTACCTGGCTTCAAGCACGGTGTTCAAAAATCTAAAACAGGAAAATAATCTTGCATTGAACCCCGGAAAAGTTTTTCCTGACAGCATGAAAAAAATTGCGTATGGGCACTAGTTGTTTAAGCATATGTGAGATACTCCGCTATAGCTGCCCTTACAAAAGCTTTTTTACAGTCCAAAGACTATTCATAGATTTGTATCGAGCATAGAGACTTTCTACAGACACCCAACAGAATGTCCATGGGCAATACAAATCCCATACACCGTCTATAGACAATCTTTAAATATATGGCCATAATTTTAGTAGAATTTTGTCTATAGACCCGATATAAGGGTGTAGACATCTCTCAAGAGGTCCAATGGAAAATTTCATGATTAGATGTAGGAGTCCTTTTAAGTCTTTCTAACACTGACGCATCGCTTTGCCCCGATGCAGCAGCGACATCCTGTGGGACGACACCACGTGTCCAGACAACGGAGAGTTGGTGCCTACTGCCTCTGAAGTGCAGTCGTCTTGTGGGTGCGACCGGAGGACGTTAAGAACGGATCCAGAAGAAAGCGCGGCGTAAGATGCATTGCAGACGGCTTTGTGCTTTCACTGTCCCATTAAGTATGACTTGCAACCTTGCGGTGGCGGTTCCTGATGTCTCCGGATATAGTAGTCAGGGCAATATAGCGAAAAACGGCGGCCATATTTGCACTATGAAAGCGGTACTCTTTGTTTAAGTGCGTAGAACATACGTATCATACTAATTTCTTGCTACTGACATTGAAAAAAAAATCAGAAGAAAAACTTGCTCACCAATTGAACACTACAATTCCTATTCCATGATATGTGCTCAGAGGTCTGAGAGGGCAAAGTTTGGGAGCACTTTGGAGGCGCGTTCAAAGAGGACACTTGGTTATGCATGGTCCCGTAGCGTCCCGCGCCGTATCCAATGGTTCCACTGGTTTTCCTCTGACCACTTCGCTTCTTCTGTGCTGTTGCAGGTACACCGTCATGGCGAGGCGAGCTCGACTCCACCTTGCCATCGCATTTTCCGCATTCGGTGTGATGGCTTCTCCGGCTCAAGGGTCAGCGTGTCTGCCCCATCTGTGAGTTTGCAGCAACTCGTCATTCGCGGCAGCTATTTTTTTAGATGTCCACAAGGCATACCCTCGCCATCGTACCAGCTACGGTGTATGGAAGCCCGTGGTAGAAAGCAGCCCAAAAATAGCCCCCATTCATTTTGAGGCGGATTTGGAGGAGGAGGGGCAGGGGTCATTTTCATACATTGCCAGTGGCATAGAATCCTCAATTATCATGGTCTTCGGTACGCTACCACCCCGCAATCAACAAAAAAGAAATTTCTTTTCAAACGTTCAAAGAATACAACCCAGGGCTCTTACATTGCCAGGCCAGAATACAAACCACAGGCCACAAGCCCAGGTTGCTTTTTAAGCGAAAAAAGGTGAATCTTGAATGTGCAGTGCCTTAAGACTGTAGCTTCTTTCTGTTGACATATTCCTGACATGTCAGCCGGGGGATACTCAGCAGCGCTTGACAGAGCGCCAACGTTCGCGACCTTTCGGTTATTACAAAACAGGCTAGCTAGACTAAAATGTTTACCAGTATTCTGGTAAAGGAAAGTAGAAGGCGAATGGCGTAGAATACAGTGATTCCAATGCGGAGTCTCTCTGGTCAGAAAGACCTGCCTGCACCTTTCCTTCAAGAAGGCAGCTCCTCAGAAGTTGAATCTAGCCAATTAAGTTATTCCCGAAGCTTGAACGACGCTCTTGGATCTTCGCGACCAGTGATCTTGAATAGTATCTGAGGCATCGTATGGCAAGGGCGTTCGTGTTACTTCAGGAAAACAGCGGTAATAATCGACCGTTGCTATGCGGCTGCTTTCGAGAAGAGTTTATACCCGGTAACGTCAGAAGTCCGTTATTCAGTGTTGTGCAATGGAACTGCCAGCTATCCACATCGAGGTGCGAAAACTGCTTTCGGAATGGGCGAGGTCCGTGAGTTGTTTAAGCGCCGCTCTACTTTGAAGGGAAACCTGAATGAACGTTCATTCTCCTCTTCGATCCAAGAACTTATTTACAGCGAATGGATTAAGAAATGGGCAGACTGTGTCTTATCTGCATCAGATAAAAAACATGCGGATGACAGAACTGTAGAAGGTGCATTATGGAACGCCTATACAGGTAGATTATGGATTGTGATCGATTAAGAATAGTCTCCGTAGTATTAAGATGGGTTAGGGGATTATGATGCATGAAAGACAGATTACAGTGGATTTGTGGGTGGAATAAAAGAATGTCAATGGTTTAACCTTCACAGCACGTTAGTAGTGGTATGTGCCCTCCGTAATTTTTTGGTTCTCTTCTTCCCCCTCTTCGATATAACTAAACGTTGCTTCTGTTCTCGTCCCATCTCGGTTGAGCGAAGCTCGCCACTACATAGTCACTGCCTAAATGAACGTGAAGGACCCTACTCTCGCTGTAAACATCTCTCGGGAAGCCAAGTGCATTTTCTTGATTTGATTCTTCTTTGCTATATCTACGAAGTTGTTCTAACACCGACGTACTGCTTTTTTTTAGGAGCAGCGACGTCCTGCGTTCAATAAAGAACCAGAATCAAAACAACGGAGGCAGATGCCCAGTGCCTCTGAAGTGCAATCGTCACGTGGGTGCCATCGGAAGGCGAGAGACCTGCGTTCTCGCCGAAAGCAAGTGCGATGTGAGTAGCATTCCTAACTGGCTTATGCATTTACAGTCCCGCTCAATATGACCTGCAACGCAGCGGTGGCGCTTTCTGTGGTCTGCGGGTAAAAGTCTGCCTGTTATAGCAAGAGGTTGTGGCACCATATGTACTGTAGAAAGTGGCAGGCTTTTTATGCATAATGGATAAGTAATATCTGATCTCAAAACACCCATTGGCTCGTGAAACAAGCCTGAACCAATTTTTACGTGTTTCATGAGAAAATGAGATTCAACCCTCTAGGGTCCATATCATCGTTCACTACGTGAGTTCATTAGATCAGTCCTCCTTTTTTCATTTATTAAGGCATCTTACTCATCTCACATTTCATAACCTTTATGCCGTGAGGATATAAATATCGCTTGAAAAAAACCCTCTATGATCTGCGAAGGGTTTCTTCACGGTGCATGGTCACGTTGTCGACCCAGTCGATAAGATCGCATTGAAGGTCTCCACACTTTATCCTACTACATTAAGTACAACAAATGGCACAACCACCAGCGCTACATGGTGTGTCGCGGAGCGCTGGCGGTGTTTGCAATGATAAATTGCAGCAGTGAGAAAATAGCCTCGTAAGAGCACTTTCCTCGTTACAACTATATCTGCAATGTGGATGCATCGTGCACTGGGTGAACTACAATTGCAATTTTTACAAAATATATATTGAAAGGCACTGGGCGATTGCTTTACACGGACGTTTTTTGTGCTTGAATTAGCACTCTACTTAGTTGTCAAGACTATGAATAATACGTGGTAGCCGCCGACTTTAAATGAGAATTCGCCAGGTCCCATTGCTACTGGAATCGCCGCCGTGTTTTCCCGCGTCTCCGAGCTAGGTGCCACGCTTCGGCATCGTACAGTACTCACGGATTGAAATAGGACATTCGGAGCGCTAACCTTGCAGTGCCACGCGGCATGTGGTAAACCACAGGCCGGCTCATTGGCTACTGGAAGGAACAATTCTGCTTTGTAGATGTTCTCCCTCTCGCGCCATACCACAATGCACCACCTTGGTTTCATGAGCGTCTACGGGCGGCACTCCATGAAGCGACGGCCACGCGCTCCGAATGTCCTATTTCAATCCGTGAGTACTGTACATCGATTTCGGAGCTTTGCATGATGCCAGTCATTCTTTTCGTTTCACCAGCCGGGAGGAGCACTAGGATCTCGAAGATTTTCGCTCATTGATTCCTCCTAGCGGTCATCTCTCTACTTTCTTAGCGATGCCCTCGGCCACCTTCTCATCGTTTGCGAGGCGGCATTCAGCTTTTGTTAGCGATAAAGGCAATCCTTCGTAGATCTTGTCTCATCGGGCATCATGCCATGTCCACGGCTGCGATAAATTGCAACTTTTTGTAGCGTGAGCTACACTGGCCGGGGTTGAGCAGTTTCGCGTGGCTCCTGGACAGCCGTGCTTCGCATGCGCCAGGAGCAGTGACGTCACACGGCGCACAGCTGGCGCGCCGGAGTGACGTCATAGCTGCTGCAGACGGACTGGCGCCGGCGCGTGCCCAGCTGTGCGCCTGCGTGTCGCAGGAGTCAAGCCTGACGCTGCGCGGGAGCCGCTTGACAGCGCCTCTTTTTGTGCACATGCTCAAAGGTATCACTAGGGGTGTACATATAGCGGGGCCTTTTCCAGTGAGGCATTGCCATGGAGAAGGAGAGCGAAATTGCTGCTCAACGGCAATTGACGTTCAGCTCCTCAGCGTAGCTCACGCTACATATATCCTGACATAGCCGAGCTAAACCACTGCTAATTTTTAGCATTGTTTATCTACTCAGGCATTATAGCATGATAGGCATGATAACAGAAGCGAAAAAACTAGAGAGAACCAGTTTCGGTTGGACACGCAAGAACTTTGCATTAGCACGAATTCGGTGCTACGCCCTGCGAGTGCCTCTAAGCCTAGCGGGCTATCCGGTTTTGTTCAGCTGCCAGTCGGTCATTCGGAACTACTAGTTAACCAAACGAATACTACTATTCCCAATCCATGATGCGTACTGAGAGATTTGAGCATCGTGTTCCGTCTCCTCTTTTTAAAGAGGAGAGCAGTTCAAGTGTTTACCGGGATACGGTCGCATAGGGTGCAACTCCGGGTCGAATATGTTCATTGGTGTAACTTTCCTTCTCGTCTATACTGTCGCAGAATGCTGCTGATGCAGGAGCTCGCCTTCTTCCGTCGCCTCCACTTCCCGCAGTCGGTGTGATTGGCTTCTGATGATGCGCAAGTCTACGTCTTCAACCCTACCAGTGAGCTTTCAGCTTCTCATTCGGGTCAGTTTTTAGGTGAATTTGATTGGGACGGACGAATCCGTACCCTCGGGATTGTAACGAGCACATTGTATGGTGCCTAATGATATTCTCAGTGCATCTATGTGCCAAGTTAATGACAAAACACATAGGTCCTTCACTGATAATATATTTGTAGGCTTCACACGAAGTTTCGGTCTTAACGCAGGCTCAATAATACATTGAGCAAAGTGTAAATAAATGGTCTGTTTTCTTTACGAGTTTCTTCCATGCTGCCCCAATGTGGGCATGCTGTATAGGCACTCTAAAAGAGTTGAAACACAAGAACTCTGCTTATAGTTTACAGGAAACTGTGTTGATCTTAAGGCGCAATACAACAATAAAATACAATTATCTTGGTATAGTATTGCGGCCTAATTAGCAGAGAGTTTATATAGTTTCGTTGTGTACGCATTTTTGGACATAATGCGTGGTCTTTTCAGGCAGCATCAGCGCTTTCGATGTGGCGACGTCCTCCGGAGGGACGGCATCTCGGACGTCTTGAGCCGTTCAGACTCCTATGTGCATGCTGCTGGCTGAATATCGTAAGTTTTTTTTTTCTTGAGGAAAGGGAAGGGTACGGGGATAAAAAAATGGCCAAAAATAGTTGGCGTCTCTGGTGAAGTTCAGCTCATCGGCAAAGAACACAACCCTGTGAAAATCGAACAAAGGTGTAGAGACCGTTAGTGTTCCAAGACTGGAGAAGTAGTGCGACCAAGTTCAACAACAGGCGAACAGTTGCGAACAAGTTGAAGTGGTTAGAAAAAACTCTGAGGAGACCTATGCAGGTGAATGCGACAGATGTCCCATTTTCTTTATCCCCATGTGGTGTCAACGGGACAAATATGTGCCACTTTTTTCGACTTGACTGTGCTGAAATCGTGAAATTTGTTGAGAGCAGTTTCTGTCCGCCTCATCTGCTCGTGCTACATAAAATGTTTCATAAATTTTGCAAAAGATATTGATGCCTCACAAAGGGTTAAGAAGGACTGTGTTCTAGATGCAATAATCTCTCCAGTGATCTAGAAGGCAGTTTTTTGATAACGATTCTAACAATACTTCTTACAGTGAAGCTGTATGCCTCTACAGTCCAAGGAACTTTTCCTGTCGTTATCACATGCAAAGAATGTCTGGCTAATAGTTGAATGATAACAGGCATACAGTGCAGAGCTCAGAACTTATTTTCAATAAGAAAAACTACAAAGCAAGCATCAAAACCACATGATGGATGATAAGGCGCATGTGAACAATGGGAACACAGTCCGAAGCGTTCGGGTAAACATTAGATTTGCAGAGCTGCTTCGAAAGTGGTAGACGTCATTCGATGCCTTCGTGTGAAGTGCAAAACGCGTATAATGTATGACAACGGCGCCTACAAACACTGCGAAGAACGTTCCTTCTCCGCGCATGTGTTTCACAGTAAAGATTACGGTCGCGTTAGCTACTCCGAGTGGAAAAGTACCCAACAGCATAGAAATCGCGCAGTGACGTCACCACGCTTTCATATATAACAAGGAGACTGGTCCAGCAACTCGTTCAGTTCATTCCAGGCCACCGTGGGTAGAGCACGGAAAGTAAAGATGCCAGAAGAACAGCGTGAATGTAATGCTCGGCGAAAAGAAGAAAACAGTCTTGGTCAACAGCGTCGCAGGCAAAACCCCGCAGCTCTCGCACAACACGCCCGAGTGTAAGCGTCAGGCTAAGGCAAGAGCCAAGATATGCCGCCAGAGAAGCCGAGTTCATTCAGTTCATAAGCACACTTCACTTGTCTCTGATTTCACTCTTTTTATAGCCATGCATGTGAATTTTCAAGTGATGTAGGAATGGGTTGTCGTTTGACAGCTTCGCTGTCCAAACACCTTCACAGAGTGGATTTGAGCTACAAGTTTTTTTTATTCGATATTTTTTTGGTACGTGCATCAAGGTTTCGTTAACAATGACGCGTCGTCTTTTTCTCCGAAGCAAGAAGCGGCATCTCGTGAACTGAGACGACCCGGAGTCAAGACAAAACGCAGTCGGAAGCCAGTGCCTCTGAAGTGCAGTTGTCATGTGGGTGCCACCGGAGGGCTTCAACATCGTCAACATCGAAGGAACAAGACGCAAGGTGGGGAGCATTGCTGACGGCCTTGCGATTTTGCAGTCGCTCTCAATATGACCTGCTATCGCATCAGTGGCGCTTTCAGCTATGGCTGTATCTGCGCGAGACGCGAGGAGCGTTAATTTTCGTGGATTATTTTTTAATGTTCTGAATAAAGCAATTTTTATCCAGAATAATGCGGAACTATATTTCCCCTGTTTCGCACATACGGCTCTGCGCCGTTAAATGCAATATAAAAAGAAATTTGGCATTTCCGACGCACACAGGAGAGGATCGCCATGTTCACACAAATGTGGGCTTTTGTGTGCTGCTAGAAATTTTACCAGAACTAAGAAGGACAAACTTCGACTGGCTCCCGCCTTTTTGAGAGCATTCAAAAGATGGATTCTTGAAGTTCTTATGTGCTGTAAGTGCAGTAGAACTATGTGACCTAAGGGCCTTTACCATAAACGCGTTTAACCTGAAGGTCTTCACCACAAAGGCATTTGGCTTCAGCCACACAAACTTTATGCAGATGCAGTAAACGGAGTGCCAAGAAAACGCATATGACATTAATAAGTGTTTGATTGGACGTATCACGTTTATGGCGATGCTAATACAGCGAAATCTTCTTATTTTCTCCGGCAGCATCGGCTGCTTGGATGCGGCAACCATACTTGAGCCTCCGGCAGTCGACTTACTCCTCCTGAACTACGGATCCTTGCGTGCCCCTGTTGCAAGCAACGGCAGAGTAAGTGTACCACGACCAGCATTCTTCCCTGCAGTTATTTGAATGAAAGTGAAAACAAGGTAATAGTTGTGAGTTTAAGTGGTGACACGCCGTGACTGAAACCCGGCGGCGATACAGTAACCGCAAAAATATAGTCAATAAAGGAACGAGACAGGTAGCGTACTTTTCTTACCGAAAAAAAAGTAAAACGAATGCAAAGAGCATATAGAATGAACTTGTGCTTGAGAAACTTGCATAAACGTGAGACGCTAACAGGACTGCATCGCTAAAGCTGCAGATAATGTTCGCAAGGATTCCAACAGTAGTCCAGTGTCAGAAACAGTGTCTGCAAGAAGTTTTAACAATACACGACCGTGTCCATTGCAGATAATGCGACTGCCTGCCGTCAGCCTCATCCTAACAGGTACGTGGTTGTCTCTGGCGCACCTGGCGAGTTCGCTCATGAGATACCATAGGGAATATTCGGCGCCTATTTTCAGAGCGTTAGCTCTTCTCGGTTTCTTGGAGTCTGCTACCACCTCCCTTCGGCGTGAAGTCCGAGGAATTCAAGATGGCGGCCTCCATAGCAAATCGATATAGGAACCGAATTGGCTGTTGCATTGGTGGCGTCATTAGTATGTCGAATTTGGGACTGATTGGTGATGTCGCTAATATATCCGCGATGGGCGTCAATTGATGACGTCACCGATAAACCCAAGATGGCGGCCGCTTGGGAAATCAATAGCAACCCAATTGGTCATTGATTGGTGACGTCACTTATAAAACAGCTAACGCTCGTCACTTCGTCTTCCAGACTGTGGCAGAAGACGCCACCTGCAGTCATAAGTGCCTGGACCACTGTCACCACGTGGGTGTGGTCGGCGTTGGCGAGCAGCCTCGGCGACCGGGCCGCAGGTGAGAATTACTGCCGATGGTCTTGTGCACGTGCTTGGAGGCCGAGAATCTCTGCCTTGTCTCGTCTTTCCCGAACAGCTGGCCACAGTTTACTATAATGCTGGTGCATATACGGTGGGAACTCTCTGTGCCACTCATTTGTTACAGGAGGTGATCGTAACATAATTTCCTTCTGTATAAATTTGTCCAGCTTATATTTTACTTTTACTCTTGTAAACTGATTCTGATTGAAACAACAAACGTACGCTTATATTTTGAAGGTACCTTTTTGTTGTAAAAGTAAAGGCAATGGAAGATAAGTTGCCTTTGAGGGTGAGAGAGGTTATCCACCTTTTCTAAGTGCAGTGTACAGATACATACGCCCGCCACCCAGGATGGAGCTGTTGCTGCGGCGGCCGCATTACGCATGTGTCGAGCATTTGCCAAGTACGCGCTATGTAGTGTGTGATGTGACAGCCAGCTTAAGAACCCTAACAAAAATTTCATTAAAAAATCTTTGTATAAAACTGTAGAATCTCTTTTGACAAACCCTAGAGAACCGTCTATATTCAATGCAAATTTTTAAGACAGTCTATAGGCCCTCTATAGCTCCCAATATGGTCCACGTAAAAGATTTTACATCTGCGGCCTTCAAACTAATTGTTCAGAGCCCGCGCAGTCGCTTTGTTAGAAGATTAGACAACGCCACAGGCGAAGGCCGATGCCCTTTGTGTGACCCGCTACCTGTGAGACTTCCCCTTTGAAGCCGTTATGATCTGCAGCATATAAGCAGCCATTATTAGACCATTTATCCCGACCATTTTCCCTCGCAGGCCAAAGTACCATACTTCTGATTTAAAATTTCTCCTCCTCCTCCTCACACCTCGTAACTATATTGGTTAAGCCAGCTGTGTGTCCAGCCCAAAGCAATAACTAGAATCATTCTGTTCCATTCAGTTCTTGTGAGTTGCGATTATGTAGCGGTGTGCGATACATGCTGCGCATACCATTCGCAGGCAGCATGGGCGCTTTGAATGTGGTGATTCGGCGCAGTGGAGGCGGAAGTAATGGCTCTGCAATGCGTAAGAGACGATAAGACAGTAGAAAGGGTTGGGGAAGGAAGGGGGTCAATATTCCGGCTAAAGTTCAGACAAAAGAGGTAAGCCTCCGCCCGCACACGTCAACATGTTTTCAAGCAGTAAAATCAATGAAAAAAGATTTCTAAATGACGGAAGGAAAAGGTGGGATGAAAGTTCTCTGACAATAAATAGCAAGATGTTCGTATGCATCAATCTCCAAGAAGTGTATTCTTTTTCGCGACCCGACCGAAGAAGTTGATAGGTGCGCCCAAATTTTTAAGCGCCTCAGCTTGCGGTATACATAAACTTAAGCTCTTAACGAACATAACTCTTAAGACTTTAGCAGCCAAGGTGCCTTGGCGTACCTGGCCATGGCAACATGCGAGCAGCAACTGGCAACAACCACTAGGCATTAAGCCAAACGACAGTAAAGAAAGATATAGCTGTTTTTTTTTGTGGGGCATACACCGAGTAAACAATTTTAACGTAGCCCATAGGCAATTAGCTTTTGACCAAAAAAAAAGGCAGAGCAGGGATTTGACTGATGTGTACGGAAGTGGTAACTCGTGAATCCGGGTCCCGTTGTCCACTTGGATTGCACTTAAGTGCTCTTAATTTGGTCCACATCGATGTTGAAATGTGTGTTCATGGATGCAGGTGTTATTGTGTCCAGCACCTTTCACACTTTTGGCCCCAAACCCAAAGTTGTTTACGGTAGGAGAGTCTGCGATATTTGCGCCCTGAGATGTTTAGCCAAACGAATTGCAACATTTCTGGGCACCTTTTTTTCGGTGTCAAACACTCCTGAAAAAAAAAACACATTAGATCGCATATTGAAGGCTCGGTCGCTGCTAGGCCTGGGCTTTGCACTAGAGCGTAGCTTTTCTGTTTAGTAAACAAATCAAGCGTATACATTTCGCTTGAGAGCAACTGGCAGCTGGAAGTGAGCGCAAAGATTCCACTTCCATTTTGGAGGAATGGTGCGCATCTTTTCCTAATCACCGGACAATTGCATTTTAAACAGATGACATTTGGGTGCGTTGAAACTGGCTTTTATTTACCGCAAGTGAGAGGGGTATTCATCTACGTGTAGTTCCTGAAGGGGTTCGACTTCAAGAGAAATTGACTGAAATAGCTGGGCAAAAAGTTAGAATTTTAACTTCCGCATGGACAGTGGTGCCAGAGGTGAGCAGGAATGAGATTACACGGTAGGACAGAGGATCAAACACGTTGTGGTTACAGGGTGGTGTTCTTTACTCCTATGCAATGAACTTTTCACCTGAAACAGCCCTAGGCATTTACTGCAGTGCTCTTGACATGTTCCGGATTTAGGTGCCAGTATGCGCTATCTTCGCAGGTTTGCTGCGGCGAATTTAATGTGGTGACTTTGCATGAGGCTACGCTGTGCGTACCGGTGAATCCAGAGTGTGAAACTGTGGTGCGCAAAAATGTATCGCATTCACCTCTCAGCATACTAAGGTGCTTTGTACACAGTTGTGTGAATTTAAATCTCTCAACTGGATCTGAGAGTGCGCTTTACCTGGAAGCAGTTTTTTTTCAGACATATTTTCATTCTCATGTTGGAAATCGCATGCGTTTTCAATCCACACTGGAAAATGCAGTATATTTTTTGTCGTGGTATTTTCTTGCACTTATGCTTTGCCACTAATCCTAATTTCGATGGAGGCGAAATTCTAGAGGCCCGTGTGCTGTGCGATGTGAGTGCACGTTAAAGAACCCCAGGTGGTCGAAATTTCTGGATCCCTTCGCTGCAGCCTCTCACAGCCTAAGTCTTTTTGGGGCGTTAAACACCCATAACCACAATCTAGTATCATTTACAAACATGTGCTCCGTCGAAACAGGTCATGATTCCGGGATCTGTACGGTGTTAGTTTACGAATTTAATACGTTTGCTATATTGCAGTTCCGAACTGTTTTCAAATTTTGTCAATAAAGTTTGTGCATCTCGATCAGAAATAGGAAATAAGCGACCAGAAACAGGTTTTTCTAGATAACGTGATATAAAATCTAAGGTGAAAATATTTTTTTGCGCCGAAGTGATCAATATCTCTTGTCTTACTACGGTGAGTCACAATACATAACCAATTTCGTTGTTTGTGCGTGATGGCTGGAGCAAACTCCGCCGTCTGCTCTCTGTTGTGAATGTTGCAGACTGTATGGATCAAGCAGACCGATGCACTGAGTTATGCTGAGAGCACGGTAGGCAAAGAGTATCCGGACTCTTTACGTCCTACATGAAATATTCTGAGCACAGGTGAAGCTAGCTGGCAACGTTCATGAAACACATTTATTCTCTCAGTAGCTGAAGGCCAGCAAAAGAGTCAGCGGAGTACATTAGACCCCTGCATGTAGTTAATTCAGAGCCCTCTTGTACAGCTTTTTTTTTCTATCACTCCCACTTACCCCAACCTCCAAGGCGCAGCAGATGCGTCCACCGAGATTGAAGCAGTCAAGTTTTTGCTCACCCCTTAAAAAATTTGTCTGTTACTGCTTTGAATAATTTTGTAACCCGACGACAGATATCGCCTTGTAACCGGATGCATACTTCTATCCGATATATCCTTCTGTCTACGTTCTTGTCCTTTGTTTTGTTTCATCAAACGCGATCAACCAGGTAGACCGCACCTCAACTCTAATACACTTCCTTCTATATCACCTTGTAACCCGACGACAGATATCGCCTAGTAAT